>PVIJ01010645.1:47084-59190 GCA_004024925.1 Scalopus aquaticus | reverse complement strand
CTGTATTAGTTTCTCATGGCTTCTATAACAAAATACCACAAACTGGGCTTAATTTAGTCTCACAGAGTTCAGGAGACTAGAAGTCTGAATTCAAGGGAAAGCACACTCTCTCTGAAGGCTCTAGGGAATTAGCCTTCCTTGCCTTTTCTACCTTTGGTGACTCCAAGCATTCCTTGTAGCTGCATTCACTATTCACTTCTGCCTCCATCTGTCTTCACATGACTTTCCCTCCTGTGTATAAGTCTCCAAATGGCCCTCCTCTTCTAAGGGCCCATCCTGATCTAGTGCGGCCTCATCTTAACTTGATGCCTTCCAGAAAGGCCTTATTTCCACATAAGGTCACATTCACAAGTTCAGGGACTAAGACTTCACATACCTTTTGGGAGGACACAAATCTCCCCATAACAATAATAGTACAAAAATTGGGAGGGGTTTCAATGGAGTTAAAACTCTCTGAATCCTGTGCTTTGTCCAGTAAGTTGTAAAAGTAATAATTTTATATTAGAATTTAATGAATCAAGGCTGTGTCTCATAACCTAGGATAGACTCTAAAAAAATAGTATGGGAATGTCATGTGTATGATGTGACATTTAGTTATATTTTCATTATCATTCAACTCAAAATATATTCTAATTTTCATTGTGATATCATCTTTATACATGGATTATTTGGAGAGACTACATTAGAGACAAAGTGGGTTTATTTCAGTAATGCAAGACTGGTTTTGAGCTTTAAAAATTAACCAAGTAAAAAAATTATATAACCTTCTCAATAGATACAGAAAAGAACTTGATAAAATTCAATGCCCATGCATAAACAAAGTTTAGAATATTAGGGTTAGAAAGACTCTCCTTAATCTGACATATGGTATCTAGTCACCGAGGGCCCTGAACTAAGGGAATTAGAAAATCAATGAACATAAATGATTGTTTAGGATTAGAAGTCCCAAGGTCTTTATTTAGGAGTTTGGTGATGGTTTTGTAACTAGAGATAAACCATCATGCCTTAACTCTTGTTTCTATCAGTGACCCTAAGCTCAACTTGTTTCACTTGCACTCACAGTTTCTAGGAATGAATCTATCGTCAATGTTAGGGTATGGGATTACTGCAGTCAGTCACTTCCAGTTCAGTCATTTCCAGGAACATCTTGGGCAGAATTAGCTAATCACTTCCTCTAAAACATTGTTCCTTAAACACAAGACCCATGGTGCAGGAACACCTAGACACATTCACCAAAAATAAAGACTTTTTTTCTCAGTCTCTGCTGCAGCCTGGTGGGACCCTGTGTCCATAGTGCATATATGGAAGGTGTGAGGAAACTGTGTCCACAATATCTGGAACATGTGCTAGGAGTGTGTGCTCCCCATGCCTTCCCCGTGCCACCATGGCAGGGTGGGATGGCCATCTCTCTGCTCCGAAGGAGCCACGTGTTGAGGATGGAGAATCCCCCCTAAAGGCTGGGGGTGCATCTCCAGACCGTTTACTGTTAAGTGAGAGAGATGATCTTGTGTCAGCGACTGTTCAGTTATATCTCAACCCGATGACCTACAGCATCACCATCATTTAGTATCATTTAACAGACTGCTGTTAGGAAGAGAACAAACCCATAGCCAGGAAGAACGTCTTTAAAGATTCAGTACATTTGAACATAGAATGAAGATTAGATGCCGACAAGTCACTATTCCTTGCTTATGTGTGTGTGGTTATGTTGGTGCATTGATTCACGCAGCAATCATTCCTTACTTTCTAATGGCTTGATGATATAAACACAGACAAGAGAAATATGGCAAAATACTAATGACTGAATCTGGGTGATAGGTAGGCAGATTTGGTTGTATTATTCTGTCAGACTTTCTGTATGTTTGAAATTTTTCACCATGAAAATTTGATAAATAGGAAAGTCATTTTTAATGGGATGTGGTAGCACGTGGAGCTATTGGAGCGCAGAGGCCCGGCACCCAGCACAGCTGCTGGCGTGGCTGTTAGGAAGGCTGCAGAGCCGCGCGACAAAGTGCGCTGGTGCGCGTGGTGTTGCACAGCCATCCTGCACCTGCAGAGGATGCACTTTCTTCTTGCTGAGATTAGTTGCCAGATTGTGAACAGCTTTGTCAGTTTTCTTCTGTGACTCAAGTAAAATGCAGAAACTAGCCTAAAGAGAGTGTTCTACAGGCATTGTTTTAAGCTGAAGTGTGGGTGTGCCACACTCTCTATTCGTCATCTGTGATCCACACTGCACCCTTCACCAGGGTTCATTTTAATTGTGGACTCTGCAGCTGTCACTGTCTCCCGTGAGGGTGTTTTTTCTAGTAGTAATAATAATAGTAATGTTCCTTTGTTCCCGAGGACTGCAGAGTCACACTATAAACCCATCTATTAGAAAATAATGAAACTAGAGCATAAAATGATATTGTACAGGAGTGAAACATTCAAAATCTCATTAGCGTGACCTTCTTATTAAGATCACATTTATGGAATTTTACTTTAATCAGACCGTGGGCATTTATTCACCACAGTTCAATAGGCCTGACTTGTCTGGGATCAAAATATATTTTTCCCTTAAAAATCTTTTTCCCTTACTCAGTTCTTACTGGTAACAAAGGAAAAAACACAAGTTGGAATAAAATTTCTCTCTGTATCCTTCATATTAGGAGTTATTTTGTTTATTGGTATTTAAATTTATATTATACTGTTTAAATTTATCAGGCTAAGAATTTGAAATGTTGAAGGTGACATCTCTGTGGGTAAATTTAAATTTAATATTATTTTTGTATATTCACATATTTGAGAGAATTATTCAATAATGTAACTATTAGAAATTGTATGCATTGGTATGTAGAATATTTTTAACAAAAAAGTTTATTTATCTTGAGGAAAATAAAAGGTCGGTTACTTGGACCTCTTACAATCAGACTGAGTAGAAAATAATTGCTTCAAATAACACTGCAAAATGACAAGGATTTCTGTCTAATTTTTTGTTACCACATAGTAGCATCAAAATTTAGTAGCTTTTCTATAAAAGGAAGATTATATTATATCACATATTAAGGGCAATGAATATATTCTGTTACTTGCTTTCAGAAAACTTAGAGTTAATATCACCATATTGTGCAGGGCATTTTTTAAAAGAATGGACAGTGAGAACCATTGATACATCTCTTCTTACAGTTGGAATAAAGGTTTCTTTAATGACCATACAAAGAATTCCAATATATTTAGTCCTAGCGGCAAAACAATTGAGTAACTTTATGACTAGCTCTTTTATTTCAAAATATTTTAACATTACAAAACAGAGTAAATTAAATTAATTGTCCTTCAGTTATGAAAGATTATAGTCCCATTTATGGAAACGTGTGTCACTAATGGTTCATTTCTTCACACAAGTGAGAAGTACCATGTCAGAAAGTCATAGTATTCAGATTAAATTGACTAGGTGCTAAATGTTTCAGGCTCAAATAACCCAAGAAATTGCCATCACCCACAGAATTAAAACAAACACCATTACTACTGATAATTCTGTCATTAAATTTTGAGAAATTATAGACAGGAATTTTCTATAAATGCTTTTAATCCTAAGGTACAGTACTTTGTCTAAGAACAAGCTTTCACGGTGCATGGCACAACCTTCATTCTCAAGCTAGTGTGTCTGGAAGAACATACATAAAATATTTACAAGGTGTGTTTCATGCCAACAAATTGCTCCAGAAGATGAGAGGTGATGAGCTGGATTCTTCTCCTCTCTAAGCCACTGTCTTCAGGGAGGAAAACATCTCAGCAGCCTATTTACATGCCAGGTCTTTAACTCACTATTTAGAAAGTTTACTCTGGTGTGCCAAGTAACATCTTGATTTGTTGGATTCAGAAACCTATTACTAATGAAGAAAATCACTGCACTAGCCACAGCACCAGGAATCTTTGTTAATTCTTCCTTCAGGTCACATTTTCACAACCAGCTTCTGGATATAATTTCTTAGCTTTAATTAAATACTAGGAATTTAGCTGGATCATTCTTCCTTTTAGCTTACAGAAAAAAAAAAAGGGAGGGGGGTTAGGCAGGACTGAGTTTCCCCCAGAGTCGTTATTTTTTGTTTGTTTTTTCCCCCAGAGGAACTTGTTGTCTATACCTAGAATACCATGTTGCTTGTTTTTCATCTCTGAGCTAGAACTAATTTGTACTTGGGATCATTTCACTCACCACTATTTTGGTCTGATACATTAGTTTTCTATACAGAAGACTGTAGGGTAGGCAGAAGAGGTATCAGGGTTTTCCGCCTACCCCTTGGTGATGGGCCTCTGTAGGCCTGCGCGTGGGCCTGATGGCAGGTTCCTGAAGAAGGGCATGGCGTAGCGTGGTGCGGTATGGCATAGCGTGGTGTAGTGTGGCGTTAAGTGTGCGTGCACGAGGCAGAAACGCAGAGATGCGGAGAGCAGAGGAAGAAGAGTGGCAGCAGCGCGGAGAGCACGTGGTAGAAGCGGCTGCAGCGAGACCCGGAGACGCCACCAGAGAGCCCCAAGATGGTGAAGATTTGCTGGGGGCTAGCAGCCCTGCCAGCCTCCTGGACCCCCAGCCACCCTACCGGCCCTGCACCTGGCTGCCTCAAAAGAAAAATGTAAATAAAAGCCTAAAAAGCCACTGAGGGCTCCAGAACTCCTCCTTTACCCATCTGTGCAGCTCCATAGAGAGCCTGTGCTCCCAGTGCCTTCCTGCCATGACAAAGTGGTATTTAACAAAGTGACTGTAGGGTAAACGAAGGGGGCATCTGGTTTTTCTGCCCTACTGCCGTTAGATTTGATGATGGACACCTGCAGTCTTGCACGTGTGCCTCGTGGTGGCGTGCGCGTGCGTGAGTGGGCGCACCTTGGCCTGGAGAGACACTATATAAGGGCGGTGTTGCGGCAGCGGTGTGGCAGTGGCAGAGGCAGGGAATAGAGCTCCAGAGCAGAGGACCCTGCGGCAGAGAGCTGCGGAGTACAGGAAAGGACAGTATGAAAACAGCTAATAAAAAGAGTCTGCTTGAACCAATGATGAATCTACCCGGTCTGGGATGGCTGCAGAACAGTGACCATCAATCCTGCTTTAAGTGTATGGCTGTAAGGGAGGCCACCCTATTTGTCACCTCCTTTGTCACCAGAATAGAGCTGGCAAAAATGGCAGGTGGTCAGCATCTGTTTCTGTCCACACCTCCTCATGCGCCCCTCCTCAAGCAGCGTGATTCCTGTGCCTCCTTCCAATTTTTGTCATCTGAAAGTGGAGGGAGCCTTTGAAGAAGTTTACAGACTGGTAAATTACAACCTCAATTTTTTAAATAATATACCTTCCAGACAGATATTCCTTCTCTTAAAGTTTTGATGAATTATGTCTTGAAATATGTTTCTTTTTAGAATGATTTCTTGAAAAGTTGGTCTTAGAAACCAAATAATACTTTTCAAGTGGTTTTTAAACCACTTGGTTCAAATTCCCATTAAATATTATCCTTAAACCTTAGATTTCTACTTCATGAAAGATAATCCTTTTTGTTATTTATTCCAGGATTTGCTTAGAGGAGAAGATCAATGTTTAGAATACTGGACTGCATTCCTAACACATTATGCTAACATTTTTTCTTTTCTTTTTCTTCCTTTCTTTTTTTTTTTTTTTTGGTGTTTGCAGGGACCAAGAAAAAAAAGACAACTGACTTACAAAAGCAATAGTCAGTCAGCTCAACCTTTGAAGGTGAGTACCACCTTTGCTATCTCTGCAGGAAAGTAATAACTAAAATAACTTGTAGATATAGCTTTAAGAACCATCAAAATGTTTTGCCCTCATATACCCCATAGTCACTAATTTTCTTAAACATTTATGTGGCTTTTAAACCATAAGTTTTTGTCTTCCCTGCTGTATAATTTTTTTAGAATGGGAAACAAGGAAATAGCACATTTTGCTTTTTGCCCTTTATCTTCATCCTTTCCTTGATAGGCAAGTGAGGGAGACTGAAATCTAAAGTCATTTCAAATACACAAAAAGTAATTCTGCAACTAACTCTGCCAATACATTCTAATTCCTGTGAGCAGCATTATTAACAGTATAACAGAAGTGATTCTGGCTCAAGAGTCTGCAGATGCTCTATCAATGTGGATGTTCCAGGACCATGGAGATTAGAAATTCTGACCTCTGTTGTCCAGCTGATGAATAGGCTGTGTCTTTAAAGAGTCACTTCCTACATTGTCTCATCTGTTCCATGATGATATCTACTTCTCAGTATTGAGGAAGCTCTCTGTGGCGTTCTGGTTTGTAAGAGCTAATGACACGGTGAGTTAGTTGCTCAGGGAGTCTTTTTGGTCAGTGTCCTCTACCGGACTTACTTTTGCTCCCCAAGCCCCTGAACGGTCCATTTATGTTTTCTTGCTCTTCTTCTGACTAAACCTTAGATTCATTCCTTGGTTTAAGACTAAAGCTACGCCATCCAATCCCTAACTTGTTAGTGTTCTGGCCTCTGCTTTCAGAAATGACTTAATTTTACTTCTCCACTCAGCCTGCTGACCTTTACTCCTCTCCCCGGTCACATACATCTGTGCGCCAAACTTGGGGGTTTCTGTGATTGTTCAGCTGCCCAATTTCTTTCAGCTTATCTCTCCCTAGATTGTCCCTAATTGTCATCATCTCTTTTTCTGAAGGTCACCTACTCTTTTTCAAGTCCTATCTCTCCATTACTATAACATCATTACCCTTAAGCTTCCAGCTTCCTAAAAATGTGAGGCCAATCACGTCCCTATTTTTTCTGAGAAGCTTTATAGGCAGCTCTTATAAGACTATGGTGTGGTGCCAGCAAGGCACCAGGCAGGTTCCCTAATATTCAGACAGATGGGTAAGAACGAGTCCTGGAGACCTCGGTGGCTTTTTAGGCTTTTAATGATCTTTCTGCAGTAAGGCAACCAGGTACAGGGCAGGCAAGGTGGGCCGGGGGGCCTAGAGGCTGGCAGACCTCCTAGCCCCAGGCAAATCTTCACTTTCTTTGGGCTCTCTGGTCTCCTCTTGGCGTCTCTCTGCTGTACCCCGAATGGTCCTCTGACCTATGCTCTGTGCTGTCCTGCTGCTGCTGCTTCTGCTACTACTTCTGCTGCCACTTTTACTGCTACTCTGGGACACCGCCCTTATAGCCTGACTCTCCAGGCCCAGGGGCGCCCACTCACGCATGCCCACACCCTACTCCAGGTGCCGCTCTCAGGCACACGTGTAGGACCACAGGTGTCCACTAAATCTCATGGCAGTAGGGTGGAAAACCTGATGCCTCTTTCATTTACCCTACACATGGGAATATAAAGGGATTCATCCAGACCACCTCATTTAAGATCAGTGGAACTAAACCTGTAGCAACAAGTTCTCAAAATTCACCTGATGATCAACTATGGACCCCAAAACTAAATCCGGGCCTTGGAACTGCCAAGCGATTGAGAGTCCAGCATTGGCCCCCAGGGATATAATTCCTGTTCCCAGACTTTGTAGAAGTCTGTGTCCACTGGACCTGGGGGTAGTAGAAAAGCAAAGAATGGGGTCTGAAATCTGCCACAGACATTGGCAGCCAGCACTTCCCCAAGTAGGTTCCCTTTATTCCTTACAGACAGGAGGGCATTAGCCTGAATCCTGAATCTGCATGAGTTGGAACATAACTGCATATCAGCTGGCACATTATTATATAGTAAAACAATAATTCTTTTTGTTGAAAAATTGTTTTGCGTCCTCTCATTGTTGAATGAGTAACATGATTTTGGCACATGTTTTCAGCCTCTACTTGTCTTCCTCGGTTATTTTGCATAACTGCTACAGTCACAAATTTGTTAATTAATCCTCTCTGGGGAAGACTCATTGGTAGGTCTGATTTGTTGGTTTGTTTTTACCTACCCTGTTTTAAAAAATTCTAGTCTTCTTAAGACTGTCTTCTTTCCTGAAAGCAAAATTTGACTTTTGTGAGGGAATGAGTTCTCAGTTGCAGTCAGTTCTGAGTCTGGTGCGTCTGCTCATAGATTCTTGTTCAGGGCCAGAGTCTTCATTCAGTTCTCATTAGTATTCATGGCCATTCCTTGAGGCTTGTTATGTTACACACTTGTACAGCCTTCCATCGTTTTTTCAGAGTACCTTGTTTGAGCCTAGCTAGGTGGGCCGATAGTATATCTTCATTTTAGGGTTGAAGAAACTAGCTCAGCAAGATGAAGTGAGTTCCCCAAAGGCACATAGATAGTAAGAGGCAGAGTTAAGATGAGAATCCTTGTGTGAAGTCAGTGCTCGTCCACACCACTCTGCCATCAAACACTAAGACCATCTTTGTCTTATTTGTTCCTCAAACTTGTCAGAAAGGAAAAGGCACCACGGAAGCAGGACTAGAAAAGATAGTTTTATTCACTGACAAAAACAAGTTGGTTGCATAAGAACCAACCATGTCCTATTCCAAAATTGTGAATTTAACGGGGTGCCAATTATTGGTTCAAACACAGCAAATTAAAGTTCAGTCTCAGGCGTCTTTGACTGCTAATCACATTTCTATGCTGCAACTAATTAAAACCATGCAGCTGTACTTGGAGTCACAGCTCTAAGATGTTCCTTTTCCCAGTAACTTGCAAGGGATGTGTGGGAGTTCTGTTCGGTGTCTATGGACCGGAGAGGTGGGTGATGCCACAGATTTCCTCCAGAATAGAACTTTCCACAAGTTAGAGAACTCTAAGAAGGGCAGATCATTTCCTTTGTGTCTGCCACCTGCCATATGAACTACTAGAGTTGCTCTGACACTCTGAGGAGCCTAGGATGGAGAATCAAGAGGGGAAAAGGAGCAGAAATGGGACTTGGCCCCTGTCAATAGCACTGTCCTCAAGGACCTGGGAATGAAGACCCAAACTGCCAACATGGGCTATTAACTTTAGAACCATCTATGCCCAAGATAACAGCTGACAAATCAATGAACTGAAGGGGGAAATGTTCTCATACCCAGGAGCACTAGTGTGTGTGGTACTCTGCTCTCCCTATCTAGTGTGGTGATGAGTCTTTTCCTCACACATCCCTTACTGTTCTGGATGCTCCAAACTGGGGTGTCCTTCCAGCCTCCAAGGACCCTGCCTTGAGGCCCTGACAAGAATCCTCCAAAGCTGTTTTTCCTTCTGGGGCCAGTTTTTGTGAGTGATAGTCGGTATTTAACTGCTTGAAAAGAGGGGCTAATATTTAATATTCTTTAATATGAGACCTTGCTAAAGGAATTTCAAACGTCTAGTGATTAAACATTCTGGTGTCAGCATTTTTCTGCCTAAATGTTGTTTGTTCTTCCCATCTCCTTCCTGATATCTTTCTCAGTCCTCCAAGTGATTTTTTTTCGAAATTCTTCAGTGAGTTGAAGTTTCATGAATATTTACTTACTTCAAACCTTCCTTCCTTCAAAGTTTGTCAGTCGCCCTGTTGTCTTCCAAGCCCCAATCCACTGGGTGGCAGTCAGGGGGCTGGAGGAGTGGAAAGACCTGCAATCTGGATGCCTGACTGTGCTGGGTCAGAGGAGGCCACAGAGGAAAAACTGCCTGCTGCGAACATGAATGTGCCAAGCCCTCTCCCACGCAGCGGGGCAGAGAGAGCGTCTCAGGTGGGGCGGCCCCTGCCGAGAGCCTAAACAGGACTCAAGTCAATTGCACACAGAAAAAGCTGCTTTTTCCTATGACGTGTTCATGTTTGTTACTTGATATATTCTCACCCTAGGGCATATCTTAGATATTTAATGGAAAAGATAATTTGGTACTAAAGGGTGAGAATATTTAGAAATGATCATTAAACTGGTTGCCCCAGGACCATTTGGATCTTCATATTTTCATCCCTCCTGTGACTGTCCTGCATCCATGATTTTGCTCCAGGATCTGCTACATCCAGGTCTGAATTTCAGCTTCCCGGGAAGGAAAGACTGACCATCTCTACTGTTGATCACTGTCACTTCTCAACACGCTCACAATGTGTACTGTATTTCACACACACAAAAAAATGCCCATTTTGGTTGTTTTGTGCAGGTCAGCAATAAGCCTAGAGATCACAAGGATGACTGACGTGGCGCAGCCAGCCCATCATGCAGCAGAGGAAACTGCGGCAAGCAAGAAAATGGTTTCTTCTAGGAAAAAGAATTCCTCAGGACTTTACTGTTACCATTTGTTAAAGAAGACGTGACAAAGAAGACAAGTGAAAACACTTGTTTTCTAGGCTGCCAAGAAGAAAAGCATCGGAGAAAAACAAAACCACCAGTCTTCATTTTATGCACATAAAGTTCCCAACCACAAATGTCAGTTTTGTCTACCCTGCCCACTATAGGGTCTAGAACTCCTGCCATGTCTGCAGATGCATTTTCCAAAACCTTGGGTTTTAGGAATTCTGACTCTTGAGGACTAATTCTCTGTACTTAGAATCCGTCTCCTTAAATTATGGGTTAATTTAGCTTCCTCGAGACTGGAAGTAATAATAGGTGAAGTTTCTATGAATTAACTAGTTGGAAGTTTTTAAACCTACCTACAAGTACCTCAGATTCAGCCAAAATAGTCTCCTTTTCCAGCCTGTGATACTACATCCCATGGACAGGAAATGCCAAAGGGATAAAGATCTTTTAATTAAACAATGTGATGAAACTATCTTTTTAAAAGCCATTCTCCCTCTTTATTCTTTAGCTGTCTTATTCTATACCTATCAAGAGATAAAAATCGAAAAAATAATGAAATGCACTATATAATGTTGACCCTGTTTGCTGTCAGGTCTGATTGCTTCAGTTTCTGAAAACAGATCCTGTCTATACCTGTGGCTCTGCTTAATTTAAATCGATCTATTGTATTTATATAGCACACACAGGAAGATGGGGCATGTACAGTGTTGGAGTGTGAAGAGTGAGAAAGGTGAGAACGTTTTCCTAACATGTTTAGAAAAATAAAAGTCAAATAACTCAACAATCCACCAGTGGTGACCACTGAGTTTGTTTTACTGCATCTAAACCCCAAGAGCTAAAATTACTCTGATTTTAAGGTCTTGTGCCTAGGGACTCACTCCCCTGTTCGTTGCAGCTTTAGTCACAGTAGCCAAAAGGTGGTGACCACCATGTCCCTCAAGAGATGTTTAAAATGTGTGCACTTACAATAGGACATTATTCATTAAAAATGAAACTCTAATAGATGCTACAATATGGATGAAATTTGAAAACATTGTTATGCTTAGTGGACTAAGCCAGACAGAAAAAGGATGTGTACTCTAAGATTCCATTGATTTAGGTAGTAGAATAAGCCAAGTCATAGAAATGGGTAGTAAGAGTTTTTCAGGGGCCAGGGAAAGGGAGGGGTGAGGAGTTACTGTTAACAGATTGTAGGTGTACAAGGCTCCTTTCAGGCTAGACAAGAGCAGGACACTTGATGGTCCTGGGGCAACAGGTATACATCATGAGGGATGACGGGAACGCCCAGGGGGCCGTTGACTGATGTACTTTGCGTCCAAGGGACTGACCAGTGGGACGCCTTGTTGATAAGAGTGGAGCCATGGTGGGAGTGGGGAGTATACCAGCAGACTCGCCCTCCCTAAAGCCCTAAATCCAGTGTTCAGTTTGACCCACCCTTCTGTCTGTCAATAAAAAGGCCAGGGTCTTGTTCTTGAGCAGCACCCTGCACCCAGCATGCTGCATCCTACAGCCAGCTTCACGTCCCCTTTTCTTTATCACTGGTATTGCTGACGCAACAAGTATAGAATCTTGCCCTAGGATAATGAAAAAGTTCTAGAAATGGATAGTGATGCTGGTGCACAACATTGTGAATGTACTTAATGCCGCTGAATTGTGTAGTTAAAATGTTTAAAAAAGACGTCTAGTAAAATATTAGTATGGTTCTAAGATGAAAAAATATTCATTTGTCAGCCTGAAGCATCTGAGAAGACGTCCATTTTCTGACAAAGTAATTTGTCATATACTTTTCGGTTTGATATAAAGAGCAGATTACGCATGGAGATGGCCGAACACGCAGGCAGGCAGGCCTCCCCCTGAAGCCACAGCCAGAGAAAATTTAAAAGCAAACACGACTCCATTGCACATCACGCCGGGAAGACAGTGTCCCAGGAGGAGGTGTCTCTGAAGGTTGGTGGCTAGGG
>PVIJ01010645.1:0-46984 GCA_004024925.1 Scalopus aquaticus | reverse complement strand
TGTTTCCTCATTCTTTGGACACTTAGGCATAGACTTGTGTATTTTCGGAAAACTGTCGATAGCATCTTAAGGCACTTGGAACCATTTGGAGTGCTCTTTGAGTCACATGTTGGCTGAATTGCGTCGCCTGTGCTAGCTTTTTCTTGGTTACTATAGTAACTGTGTATCGCCGTTGTAAAGAGATTGAGGACAAGTGAGCGTACATGATGGAAGTTAACTTATTTTATGGCTTGTAATTTTTTCCAACTGTCTCCATTTACGATTCTCATGTTATCATTGGGACGGTCGCACCCACCTAAAGAGCTCTGATCTCTAGTCGGGAAGCAATCTCACCTGTATCAGACACACTCCCCCTCACCTTAACCCTGCCCCCCACCTTTCTCCCTCAAAGCTTTGTAACAGAAACAGAGAAGTGGTTCAGATGTTTCCAATTATCCTCATGTGCGGCAGGCAGAGGTTTCTTAAATCTAAAGCATGTTTCAACTCAAATAGTTTTCCTCCTATTTGAAGACTGTGTAGTTTCAGCTACAAGTCTCTGATTCATGGACACTTCATCAATAACATAATATCTCCTCTGAGCGCCTCAACACAATCATTTCCTCCCTGGGTGGTCAAAACCATGGTACATTTAAGTGCCGCTGACTTGTGTGAAGCACACTCTGAGAAAGACTATAACCTTTTGTCCTTACCAAGAAAAGCCATAAATGCTCAGTGTTGGGATTTGCAGTAAATTCCTTGTTGGTGACGTCACTGCCTCAGCCTGCAGCTGCCTCAACCCTCTTCCTGCTCAGAGACCAGCAGTCCCTCTCCAGGAGGCAGGGCTTGGGGAAGGTAGACCCACCTCTGCTGCTGTAAGTCATTAACTATCTAAATGTTAATTCTCCAACAGAGCTATGTGGAGGATTAAGCGAAAGAATGTGGTTTGGAGCATTTTGTTTTCCTACGTTTCCATGAATGAAAGCTCTGCGCTTGATCCTTCAGGCTTCAGCCCTCTGAAGCAGGGAGTTTATCTGAGGGTCCCAGATATTTACCACTTATCAGAGTCCTGTGCAAGTTAACAGCAGATCTCTGATTATAATTACTTTATAGGAATTGTTTCATAGAAGATTTGAATGATGAGAATTATTAATATTCATGTTTAGGGAACTGTTTAACTACAAATGGGTGAAACAGATGAATTACAAGAAATCCAAGACTTTCTGTACCACTGAAAACTCCCCAGAATAGGTGAACATACAAAGGGACACCTCTGGACTCCCTAGCATGCTCCAGTGTGTGTGAGCATTCTCTCTCTCTCTCTCTCTGTCTTTCACACACACACACACACTTTATGATTTTGGAAGGAAACAGTGAAAAAAAAGGATTAAAGAATAAACATTGTTCCGATGATGAAGTGTTTTTGTAATTGCCAAAGAGCTTTGAAGAGAAATCCAATTTTTCAGATCAGTATCAGGGCCAGAATCCCTTCAGGGGTAAACTCTACCACTCTTGGCACTTGATCCAAGTCCCAGTAGAGGAGTCCCTAATATCTAACCATCTGAGAAAGCTGTAAGTGTGTAGTAACAATATGACTTTGTGCTTAAGGTAATGTAAATGGTGACTGCTCAATCATTATGTCTATGAAAATACTGTCTTGAACAATTTCTATGTAGATCTATTCATGTGTTCATATTCATTGGAATCCATTATAAGATAAACCAGATACAAGTAGGAATTTTATTTTCTTTTTAAAGAAGATTAACTTTTCTGATACTGTGCTTTTCTTAGGCTAAAGATAGTTTCGTTTTGTTGAATGCCATGAAATGATCAGTCTGTTACTTATATTTTTACAGCAATGTGAGCAATGTGAAAATGTAAACATTTTGGAATTGTTTGGAAGCAGTGGTGTCTGTTTTGGTTAGAGTGTGCATGTGTCTGTATTGTGGTCCTAAGGCAGGGAGGGAAGATTTCCTTTAATAAGAAGTCAACATGAGGGCCTCCCCGGTGGCGCAGCGGTTGAGCGCTGCGCTGTGGAGCTGTCGGCAGCGGCGACGCGAGTTCGGCGCCCGGCCAGGGAGAATCCCACATGGTGCGGCAGACCTCTCCTGCCTCGCCCGCTGCTCCCCTCAGCAGTGTACTTCTGATCTGCCTGTTCTGCTCCCCACTCTGTCTCTGGTGAACTCTCTCGCCGCCCCACGCCTCTGGCCTGTACCCCCAGCTTGTATGTATAAATAAAATTAAAAAAAAAAAAAATTTAAAAAAAAAAAAAAAAAAAAAAAGAAGTCAACATGACTCCAGGTAACTACATTATGCCTTAATATCAATAGATTATAAAGGTGAGTAATAATACTCTTACCTACCTTCTATCTACATCATGCACTATATTTCATATTAGTGAACTAATAAGTAATTTGAGTTCCTATTTAGAAGGGGGAACATACTTTTGTGTTGATGGTAGTTTCTTCTGTTGGGCAAAAGCTTTTCAGTTTGTAGTCCCACTTGTTTAATTTCGTTTTTATTTCTCGTGCTATTGGAGTGAAATCTCCAAAGACATCTCTAAGGCCAACGTCAAAGAGCAAATGGCTTGTTATCTTCTATGCATGTTATGATTTTGGATCTGATCTTGAAGTTCTGCTTTGAGTTAATTTTATGTTTGGAGTTAGTGGTCTAGTTCATTCTTATGCTTGTGCTGTCCAGTTTTCCTGCCATATTAATTGAAGAAACACTTTTTGCTTCATTGTTTGCTCTTGGCTCCTTTCTTATAAGTTAATTTTCCATGTATTGTGTAGGTTTATTTCTGGGATTTCAGTTCTTTTCCATTGATCTGTCTGTTTATGCCAATACCATGCTGTTTTGGTTACTGTTGCTTTAGAGGTCAGTTGGAAGTCAGGGAATGTGAAACCTCCATTTTTGCCCTTTTTTTCAGAATTGTTTGGTTATTCAAAGTCTCCTAAAGTTCCAAGTAAATTTCATAATTTTTTGTTCTATTTCTGTGAAGGACACTATTGGGCTTTTGAAAGGGATTTTGCTCTGATCTGCATATTATTTTAGGTAATATGATATGGCCATGTCCTAAAAACCTCCACTGTGTATAATCACCAAGAAAATATACACTTCTTTTTAACTTTATCTTACCTTTTAAAATTCAACTGGGAATGCTTGGCACAATCTTACAAAGTAATGTACATGCTCAAGTTCAATTGATAGATTCGTGTATCAAAGAACTGCATCCAAGCAAGCAAAAATCTGTGCCCTCCTTATCTTTATCTGGGATATATTGTGATTTTAATTGAAACAAGGAAAATCTGGTTTGAAATGTTCCTGGAAGAAGTTGTTGGCTGTGGAGGTTATATATTACCTCTTAATTCCTGATCTGCCTTTCTAGAGCCTATCAGTAGTCTTTCCCTCTTTTTTTGATTCACTAATACCAGTGTGAATTTGCTGGAGATGTGCTTTGAGGGACTTGTAGTTGTCTTTAGTTTGTATTTTATCATCATATTTTTTCCCCACCATGCATTTATAATCAGCAAATATTTCTTGAGCATCTACTCTATGCTAAGCACTGGCATTTTCAAATACATAGTTTGTGCCATAATGGAATTCACACACCAGTGTGAAATGTTCTTGTAACAAAATATTTGTAGAATCAAGTACTTCAGTATAGCTAAATATAAAATCCTGTGGGCTTTTCAGAGAATGGAGAATTCTAGACAGGTGTATGGAGCGAATTTTAAGAGACAGGTTAACATTTTCCAGGCACACAGAGAAAGAAAAGGTAGAAACTGAAGCATGTGCAGCAATGAATGAAGGACTCTGGGTGTTTTTGAGAAAGGTCACTTGCTGTGTTTAGAGGACGGAATGAAAAGCAGGGCAATGGAAGTGGCAAATTGAGTCAAACCACTGGCTTTGTGTTCTAGGACCCAGTTCTAGATGGGAAGTGGTAATTCCACATTCTCCTGGGGAAACTCATAGCACATTGGATGTTGAAAAAAGGAGACAGAATTTATTTCACTTAATATGTAGTCATATTTCCAGGAAAACTTGATTTGTCCAAACTTGCTATTTATAAGACTTCCTTTAAAAACTTTTCTTCCCAATGACAAAAATACATGGAGTTGAGCATTTCTAGCTACACACATATTGTTATAAACCCAGACATTATTGAACAAATATGCTATTTGATTACATATATCTTTGGCTGCAGAGTAAAGGTTTGTCTTTGCTCTCAGCATAGGCCTCCTAAAATTCTTTTCACCTTCACATAGCCTAATAGTACAAAGCATCCACATACTCACAAAAGGCAGCCATGGTTAGTGTTGGAGTACTCCCTCTACCCAGAAATTCAGTGGTAAGTCATTATCAACCTGTACATTGTAACTCTTGTTTCCTCATAAATAATTCATATATTAAAGGGAAAGACAGAAGGTGTGACCCTCAATTGAAAAGTTGACTTGAATTATTCTAAGCATATGTTGTCAGATTTTCAGATAAATGGGAGATGAGGACATATTCTAATTGTTAAAAGACTTTGGGAAAATGTGCCAATAAGATTGCTATGCTTTTCTAAACCCGTTCTTTTTTGCCAAAATAAAAATCCACACTATCTCCCATCACTGCTCAAGATCCCACAATGCTCTTGGCCCCTTTTCTCCCTCTGCATTCCCTTACCCCCTCTGTAGTTTGAAACCTAAAGTGACTCTATATCTTCTCGTTGATTTTGGCTCACATTATGTCTCCCCTGTTCTGTATTCATATGCAGTGACTGCCTCAACTAGCACCTTATTTTATGTAAAGTGTCAAAGCCCCAAATGTTCCCTAGGAATCCACTTATCTTGCCCCCATCAGGAAACCCACCCACTCCTCCCCCCATCTCACTAGAGCTCACTCCAGGTACTGTCTGTGCATGCCCAAGTGCCCTAGACTCACCTCTGTCAATTGTCTACCCCACCCCATACTCACAAAGGCAGGCATCTTTGCCTTGCAGTGCTCTGTGCAGTGCCAGGAGTCAAAGATCCAGGTGCACCCTGTCACCTGGAAGCTTGTTGGCTGTCCATTACCTGAAATCCACTCCAGACCTACTGCACTGAAATTCCCATTTTTATCCTCTTGCTAGGTAGTTAGCATGCCTACCCAAGCACTAACCTGTACTCAGTATGATTACAGACTTTTCACAAATACTTGTTTGTTTAAACAACCAGGACTGCTGGCTCAGTATAAGAGGATGTTGCTGGCCCTATATCCCCAGAAGAAAAACATAACAGCTTAATGGTGTAAAAGTAAAAAGAAAGAAAATGTTCTGAATATAAGATATGTGCAAAAACTTAAAAAGTGATTTTATGTTTCTTAGTTCTCTGCCATACCCCTATAAAGTAAGGTTTTTTTTTCCCCACACCTCACATTTAACTTTTAAGTGCTTCACATTTAACTTTTATAAATTTTTCCATTCCATCTAGATGACAGGTGTATTATTTTTGTTCATCAGCAACTAAAGAATATACACCTTGTTAAGATTTGCAATTGCCAAGTGTTTCAGAAATCATGTCTTGAAAGTGATATTATAACTCAAACTTCACTTATATGTGGAAAGTTTGATAAATATAAGTGAACCCTCTTTGAACCTGCCAAATGGAGTTTTGCTAGTTCTTTTGAAGCTAGCAAGAGACCCCACTATCATTCTGCATCCTTATCCATAGTATTTCTTTGCTTATTTATTGCTATCTTTTTAAAAACGAGAGATTGGGGGGAAATATGGGATCGTTTTACAGAAGGATAAATTACACATTATAGCCTTATTCAAACCTTTAAATGTTGGAACAAATGGAGGTAGAAAGGCGAGCAAGAAGTTCAAAAGAATATTTGCTGAACTTGTTTTTATCTCAACTCAAATAGCTTAAAAGGAAGCTAAATTTTCTGGTTTCCTTTAGATTTTATCAGCAAGATTTTCACAGCCTCTCTTTGGTATGAAGTTAAATCTAACAAGTGATTTCAAATTAAGCCAATAAATTTATAGCCACATCATAGATTATGAACACTGTAGAAATCAATACAACGATCTTTATATTTTGATTTTTTCTCTTTTATTGTCTCTCAATAATCTGGATTTTCTTCTGTAATTTTATCATAAGTGTAGTACCTGTTTATAGTCTTCATAACTACTTTAAATGGGTATTGGGTAAAATCTCATTATTTATGATATATTTAATTATTTTCCAAAGGTTTTCAATTATAAACCTGAAGAAACATACATGCATATTGTTTATCTACCTGCAGAATTACTCATATGTTGCCAAAAAATGCTAATGAACATATTTAGTTTAAATTTTTTAATAAGGGAAAAGCATTTCATTGAAAAATCAAATTGGATAATATATGAATATTTTCTAAAACTGACTCCCTCATTTTCAACTCCCCTCCAAAAAAATTTTTTTTTCTGGAAGAGAAACCCCAAAATAACTAGATAACTTTAATACATTTGCTTCTTTTCTCAATTACCTGGCCAATATGTGGTTAATCTCCTCCCTGACTGAACTCTGCTTTGCATCAGCTCCTTTAGGGTTAGACAGTGCCATGAAAAGCAGTGGTTCCCTACATTTTATCTAGCTCTTCAGAGTATGTATGTGAGCACAGAAATGTTTTAACCCGGGGGTTAACTGGTTAGAATTCTAACTACTAGGGGAGGGACATCGGCTTCAGCCGTTAAGTGCTCATTTTCAGAGGACATGCTGGTATTTCCTAGCCCTGCTTTATTCTGTCCATTTGTCTTTCATTTTTAAGTGGTCTGTCAAAATCAAGGAGAAACGTTCTCAGACAGGCGATGAGCAAGTGATTCTAAAGTTGAGAGGAAAAGTTGAGTGGATGATTTGGCAATATTTTATAAAGATCCTATCTCCTCTTTGAGTTCCTTCCCTGTGCTTTTTTTTTTTAAAGATTTCTTTCTTTCTTTCTTTATTTATACATACAAGCTGGGGTACAGGCCAGAGGTGTGGGGCGGCGAGAGGGTTCACCAGAGACAGAGTGGGGAGCAGAACAGGCAGATCAGAAATACACTGCTGAGGGGAGCAGCGGGCGAGGCAAGAGAGGTCTGCCGCACCATGAACTCACGTCACCGCTGCCGACAGCTCCACAGCGCAGCACTTAACCACTGCACCGCCACCAGGGAGGCCCCCCTGTGCTTTTTTTTAACCCTTTGCACTCGAGCTGCGACGCTCCGGCGCCCAGCAGCTTAATGCGTCCACTCGAGCAGCGCTGCTATGGCCTCCGGTGGTTTAATGCGTCCACTCAAGTAGCGCCGCTAGGGCGCCCGAGCGGTTTGGAAGTCAGTATGTTTATTTCCGATGTGTGATAAGATATTCTTATCGCAATTACTTTCATGGACCAGGCTCGGCCTGCATCCTTAGCCAATTCTTAGCTTAGCTTGGTTAATCTCAGCTTAGCATTGTGATACGTGTCCTGACAAACCGAGGCTGCATCTTGGGGACTGTTTGACTAAATATCACACAAAAACTAATTACAGACTGTAATGTTTAACAGAGTTTTGTTGTATTCAATGTAAAAATAAATAAATTGGTGAAATTTTATTATTTGTATACGTTTGTTTGAGTATAACATGATTTCAAAGTACCTGTGAAACGCTTTCCTAATATAGCTGAAATCCTCTCGAGTGGCTGGTAGCCACGCGAAAAAAGCCTCAAGTGCAAAGGGTTAAACCAGGCCTGAAGGGAATGGGCCCTGGGCCTGGCATCCTAGTTTCTGTGAACACAGACTTTGGGGGCCTCAGAAGCCTGTTGACATGTGGTAATTAAGTTAATGGGTGCTTCCTAAGCCAGCACCCATCCCAGCGAGGGGGCTGCACTAAACACCCGGCCGGGCCGCCCACCCGGTGCTCAGGCAGGGCGCTGGGGACACACGCGTGAGCACCCGGAAACCAAGTGTGACTGACCCTGCCTTGGTCCTGTTTCTTCACTGTGGTCATTGTGAAGAATGCTCAAGAGTCTCTCTGCAGATACCCTGTTAGGGACTTAAAGACTTTCTACTGGAAGTTAGCTGTTGTCTATTCAGGCCCAATCTAGCCATGTTAAGTTCTAAGTTTTACAGGACCATGCCGACTCCAAATCTATCTTCTAGTGTTTTTTCCCCTTTCCTTGTCTTTTCTGTGTCTTCCCAAATAGCAGTATCGGGACTTACCACACCCAATTCTTTTTGGTTTAGAAATACTTTGGTGATGGCACACATGACCCGAAGAGTAACATGCGAAGTTCTTTGCAGGCAACCTTTTCAGCTTACATGGTGGAGCCCCTGCCTGTTCTGGCACGGAGTTCTTCTCCATGCTTGGGTGTCCTGGACAGGGCAAAAATAAAGCTACCAGTTGTCCAAAACACACTGGCTTCATGCTTTTGATAAAATAGTGGGGGGTTTGTTGTTCCTTTCCTTATCATTTCTACTTTGGAAAAATAGTTATGTTTGGCTCTCCAAAGAGAATAATCTGATGTTCCTTATGCCCAGTCAGTCACACCTAATACCCATCATTTCTGGGGTGTAGGTTTATCTTTTCACTCTCTGCATCTCCTCTGGCATCTCTCCCATTACTGTATGGGTCCTCCATCCTGAGTTAAAGCACAACCTTTGCCTAGAGTCTTGAAAAGTGTTACAAACACTGTATTTCTTTTATTGAAGTACATTGGCTTATACTATCACAAAAGCAATAGTAGGCAACTTGAACAAGGCTCAGGCCTTCACTGTATTGAAAGCAGGAGTCTGCTGGATCTGGAAACATGAAAATCATGATAGGTTGCGCACTTGGGGCCGAGCAGCGCCCCTCTGGGAGACACACCTATGGCTGTGCACGTTGCTTCCTTCCTTTGCTCCGTTTCCCCATCCAAGAAATTCTTTATCTAGCCTCACATCACTTCATGTTCTTCCAGATCTCTCAGCTTATTCTTGGATCCCTAGCAAAAAGCAAATTCCTTTTCTCTATGATCTGCTGAGACCTCCCCTCCCCTGCGACCTCAGGTTGGAAACTCTACTTGTGATAATTCAGTGCAACAGGGTGGACACCCGTCTTGCTAATGTTCAGTTTCCAGTGCTAGTGTTGGGGGCACAGGTGTGGTCAGCTCATCAGAGCAGGTGGATTTGTACACTTAGGATGTGTGCACTGTCTGTATGTTTTGATAAAATTTACAATTAAATTGGTTAATGGCTCGATATATTATTGTGGCCCTAGAAAGATTGGTAGATCAATAGAGACAGAGATACAGATATATTCTGAACAAAAATCATTAATGGAAGTTGTCTCAATATCATAATTACAATTTTCATTTTCTTCCATTCATTTATCCATATCCTTAAAGTTGTCTACCACAAACACTTTAAAATTAAAAAACAATTTCTTAAAGTTTCCATTCAAATGGGAACAATAATTAACAGCAAAAGCAATGTCTCAGTTCTGCTACCTGGTGATGGTCTCGGGGCATGGGTTGATCCGACGGGGAATTTTGAGCATATCTTTACATGACTTTGTAGTCACGGAGCATCTTTGCACTGAAAAAATTTCCACTTCTGGATGTACCTGTGCACACTTACTGGAGCCAAAAGAAAACTTCAAAGACCTTATAGAAAGCAGAATGCTTTTTAGCCACCCTTGCCAAATCAGACCTCTAAGTATTTGTGCAAGAAGCCACTTAACATCAACTTGACTGATGGGAATTTAAATCACACCAAGGCAGCTGCTGACTGGAAAGCATTGGGTTTTAAAAGATGACACAGACAGCACTCCCGCACACTTTTTCCACACACTTTCTCCCACGCACTTTCTCCCCAGGGTCAGCGTGGACCACATCCATGCCCAGGGGAAAAGATTTCCCCAAGGCCAGCTAGGAGACTTTGAAAGTGGACAGCATGGTCTCTGGTGCAGACTAATTTCCCTTTCAGGCCACCTTCCCTCCCCGCCTCCCCTCCCCCCCCAATCCCCTGCTCCTCCCCAGCTCCCCCACTCCCCCTACACACACACACAAACACTGCTCAGTTCCCTGTTCTTTTCACTTCCTTGCTGCCGGCAGGTTGACATGAAATTCCCATCTTTTTTGACAAATACGCATAAAGTAACAACTCTGGAGATTAAGTGGTGATTAATGTCACTGAAGACAGCTCAGCCTGTCACCCTGTAAACAGAATTCTGGACAACAAAGAGGGCCTCCAGACAAGTGGGAGATGGATATTTCTGGGGAGCAAGGAGCCATGTCTGACTCTCATCAGTGTTGGGAGGCCCGTTGCCCCCCTACAGCTGGAGCAGCCCTCTCTCCCTGGACTTTCTCCCTTCACATGAACCCAGGTACTGAGGTTTGGGGAGGTGCTCCTCTGCCATCCCGTCTAATAGGCGTTACGACTTCTGTGGCCCAGGCTATAGGTGAGGGGTCAGGAGTGGGCCCGCAGGCTCTCACCACACCAGCACATAAGTGCGGTTACTTGGGTTTGCTGGCCCTTCCCTCCCTCCTCATCTGCAGCCTGGAATTTGGCCCAGAACACTAAGCCCCAAACCACAGCCATGTGAGCTGCAGTACAGCGAGCCCTGCCTACTTCTGGCAGCTGTGGGTGCTTGACTTGTCTGGGCCTCAGTTCCCCCATCTCTAA
Source organism: Scalopus aquaticus (assembly GCA_004024925.1). Classification (NCBI taxonomy): domain Eukaryota; kingdom Metazoa; phylum Chordata; class Mammalia; order Eulipotyphla; family Talpidae; genus Scalopus; species Scalopus aquaticus. The sequence continues at coordinate 36,379 of PVIJ01010645.1, read as the reverse complement.
AACAGTCTCTCTCTTATGGCATGGCAAGAGAATAAGTTAAAATAGATTATGTGCTCGCTAGCACAGTGCCTTGCAGATGGTATTCAATTCAGGGGGCTCCTTAAGCTCCACAAACCATTCTTTTCAGAGTTCTCTGCGTGACCAAGTTAAGAACTCCCACTTAACGCTTTATTAGTACCCTGCTCTGGGATCAAGTAGTCCTCTTGCAGTTACTTACTCTCCTGCTCAGGCAGCTCACCCCACGGCAGGCACCCCTACATAACCATCTCTGAGCGGGGTGCTGCTGAACACACTTGACAGAGGCACAAGGAAGTGGACCGAACACCAGGCCACGCAGCTGCTGCAGGGAGGGCTGGCCTAGAGCACAAGCGGCCTCCCCACGGCCCTGCGGCACACCCCAGCCTGCCCCTTGTGAGCCCGGGGCCAAGGGTGCAGACACCCCAGCGGCTGAGCGGGGGGCCAGGGTCACAGCCTGCCCCCTGGACTTGACCAGGCTTGACTCAGAGGACAGCCCAGGCGTAGATGCTCAGTGTTTTGAGTGCTTCAACAGCCACAGTCTCCAAACACTTCTGGGACAGTCAGGAATAAAAATGGCACGGCTTTCAGACAGCTAATACTTTCTGTAGTAGGAGGGGAGGAGCAGTCATTTCCCCTCCCCCTTCCAAAATCTGCGACAGAGGCCCCATGTAATAAAAGACATTAGTTGGGGGGGAGAAATTCAGTTTCATACAGGAGCTCCACAGATATCTGGGAGACCAGTTGCCACACTGAGCTCAGGAAAGAAGGGTCTGAGCTTCATGGGGTAATGCGTGGTACAGGCCTTCTTTCTAGTGAAAACTTCCCTTCTCTCCTGTTTGCAGAACTTCTCCCTATGTCTGCAGTTTCTCAGAATAATCAGTTCCATATTATGCCATAGAGGCAGACACTGGGAGCAGGAGATTCTGCTGCCCTTCCCATTAATGTGTACCAGGAGTTGGGCTGAGAGCTTTGCGCTGATTCTGTCACTTAATTTTCACACTAACTCTGGGAGGTAGCTATTGTGACATCACTCACTTTACAGATGGGGTTCAGGGAGGCTTAGAAACTCACCCAGCACACAGACGATGAGAGCTGCTACTTTTTCGGGTAAATGTGGGATTAAAGGAGATGAAGCACTTGAGCCAGTGCGAATAGGATGTGAGTGTTGTTTCTGGCTGGTCAATGAGTTTTGGTAGGATTCTCTGCCTGGCTCTCTTAGGAAAGACCTTTCCAATTCAGTCAGTGTAGAAAGAGATCCTAACACTAATTACCAGCTTGCAGGGAGATTTTAAAATCAGCAGCCATGGGCCTCCCTGGTGGTACAAAGGGTTAAGACTCAGCACTATGAAATAGCCACTCCAGCCCAAGTTCGACCCCCAGCCAGGGAGCTTCTCACATGGCGCGGCAGACCTCTCCTGACTGGCCCGCTGCTCCCCTTAGCAGTGTATGTCAGATCTGCCTGTTCTGCTCCCCACTCTGTCTCTGGTGAATCCTCTCACCACCCCCCACCCTCTGGCCTACACATACATACATACATACAGCTTTAAAAAAATCAGCAGTCTATGAAACTTGTCAGATTCAGTCAATTCTTTTCACTGAAATTGACTTTTGGCTCCCCATCTTATTCAATTTCATGTGTCTGGTACAAGATGTTTTTTGTGGGGGGAGGGTACACGACTATAGTCAGAATCACAACATATATATGTATGTATGTATATACTTTGATTTCATTATATCCTTGTGATTGAAAAATTTGGTGGAAATTCTGTTTTATATCCTGAAATATGTAATTTCCAATGGAGCAGACACATCACTGGTATTTCTTCCTCTTCTATCCCTCCTCCTCCTCCTCAAAAGGCTCAGGCGCCATCCTTCCCACCCACCGTTCTCCAGAGCCACCCAGGCCCCTGCTCCGGGCCCTGCTCGGGAATGTGACAGTCCTTTCCCGCATCCTCAGTGGGACTCTTGACCAAGGAAATTAGGAGACAAGCAGACCTTCCTCTTCCTCACACTGACTTCGTCTGCAACATAACTTGGAGGCGTTATCTATCGGGTGAGGACTCCCTCCCCAGCAATGGTGAGGACGCGGGAGGAAGTGAGGAGAGGGAGACCCCTGCCCTGCCCACTCTGTGCTGTCCTCTGTCAGCAGGCGGGAGAGCCGGCACTCAGCCAGAGCGGGAGAAGCCGGGCTTGGCTCCTGATGCCCACCCACCCCTCCGCCTGCGCGAACCCACGTCTTTGGCTTTAAACCCCCAGTTAGCTAGCAAGCACATTTTTCAGTGCCTGCTTCCTCCTGCCTTTTTCTCCCCTCTTAGATCCTTTAACCCAATTTCTGTGTTCATTGGAGTGAATCAGAGGCATTGCCCCCACATTCTCCCATTAGCACTAAAGGGAATGGGGGGAACGGTGCAAGTGGGCAACACAGAGGCTATGTTAGTCACCTCCTGTTCCCCCCATTGCTGAGGATGACCAAACATACCCAGCGTTGGACAGATGAGCAGTTCTTTAGTCACAGATGCTCGCCGTCTAGGGGAAAAGGACACAGCTCCCCACAAAGGGCCACATGGAGGCCACTGTGGGGACAGAGTGAACCACCAGGGTTGTGGGAGGTGGGCTTTGGGGTATCAAGAAGGATGATGGGCCCCTGGTTCCTGCAGGAGCAGATGATTGGCCTGTGAAGAATTTCTCAGCCTGGTGGGTCCCTCCATGACTCAGGGGAAGCAGAAGTGTGCCTGGTGCCCTTGTTAAGGACCTGGCTGCTTGCTAGGGGCCTTCTCTGTGGAGCAGAGCAGGGAGGGAATTTGAGCACAGGCCATTCAAGGTCCCAGCTATACCAGCTGTCGAGGAGCACATAACACTAAATTTAGGCCTTGCACCCCAGAATGTGAGTACAAAGGGGAGTCTGAGAACAGCAGCTTTTGGCATACACAAGTAGATGAAGAGCAGGTTAAAAACTTGAGAGACAAAGTCTGTCATGTAAGCCCAGATGTTAGTCTTCAAAACCACAAATAGAGTGTGGTGTGCAAGAGCATTCCCCTAAAGCAAAGCGCTACCCCCGCCACCCCGAGGCTGCAAACACTCAGGTTTTAGTTAACGTTATTTTTTCCTTCTTTCATAAGATTCTTGGGTGGTTTTTTGTTTGTTTGTTTGTTTGTTTGTTTGTTTGTTTGTTTTGCTTTACATTAAACCTAGGCAATTGTTAGGGGGAAAATATATTACTGCAATTATATAAGGTGCATAAGTCAGCAGCAGGAGCTCCGTTTTCACTGAGATCTTATTGTGCCCTTCATAGACCTCAGGTCTGGTTGATTCTCATGCCCGCCCAGCAGGGAAACAGACATATAGGATCAGACGTTAGGAGGGACAGGACAGGGATTTTAACTAAGTTTGCAAAACCCTGCAATTTTTCCATTCTTTCCAAAGCCCACAAGTCAAGTTCGCAGAGTCTGAGTTCTCCCCAGTGCTTAGTCTCACAGACTGCTGACAACATCACTACCAGATTTCCAGCCTTCGACAGCCTGCCCTATCTTGGCCCTTCCCTAGACAGCAGGGTGTGATGTCAAGTTTGCGCGCTTTTGCTCTTACTCCCAGACAGCCACACTGAGGGCAGGGCCCCAGGAGATAGTGAGCACAGGGAGGGAGATTAAGGGGGTGGCATGGCCTCCCAAGAAAGCCTGGTGCCCTGCTTGGCCACACAGATGCCTCCAAGAAGGCCACAGAAACCCCTGAACCTCAAAGGGATTACCCAGGGAAGATGGAAAGAGGCTTTATGTCCTGATGTGCTCCTTTGTCCTGTGGCTCAGAACCACACCCGCCCTGAGCTCCAGGCTGTGGCCCAGCCCATGGGTAGCAGCAGAGACAGCGGTCTCCGCCCCCATAGCACACACCTCCTGTGCACCGGAAAGGGAAAGAGATGCCTGAGCAGGTCCACCCAGGGCAATTGAGGCAGCAGTGGTGAGAAATGGCCAGGGCCCCTCACGGAGGTTTGCCTGAGGCCTGTAGGAGGTTGGGGTGAAGTTAGTCAGGAGGGTACACCAAAGTAAACTCTTTCTTGTGTAAGTGGTCAAGGATACATACTGCTTTGTGCTAAGTTGACTTTGCCGACCAGCTGAGATTTGGCAAGTGTCCTTCCTTGGAGTTTCTCACTAGAATTGTACTTTATTCATCTTTAATAATATTTCTTCCTTATTTAATTCCTTGTCAAGTACTAAAAGAATGACATGTTGCTACTGAAACCAATAAAATAATGCAAAGGAAAGAAAGAGAAACAATGCAGAGGGAAAACTTCCCGGTTGAGTTCCCTTTGGTGCCATAGCGGGTATGTGCAGCCTGGCGCCTGCTTATGTTTATGAGCTTGGGGAGGGATGTAAAAGGAGTGCCAGGTTGTTTAGACTTTATTTCCTTCTTCTTCACGAGGAATCACACTGCATATTTACTCTACAGCTTGGTTTTCTTATTTAGTTGTACATCAGAGATTTCTTTCCAGGCAAAGAGGCCCAGATCTAACTCACTCAAATATACCCACCGAACTAATCTGGAAATGTTCTCTTTTGGTAGCTACCACTTTTATTTCTTTTGTAAAGTTATGTATTCTTACCCATTAAAGTTATCTTTAGATTCTCTTTCTCAGCAAAAATAGAAGCAATATAGCACCATGCTTCAGCATGTAACTGTTGATGCTTGGATGTCTTTCCTACCGCCGCCACTGAGCTGCTGCATGACTAGGACAAGTTACTTCTCTGTGCTTCAGTCTACTTGTTTGAAAAGGGGATTGCCGTACTGACATCCTGAATGATGTTGGGGGTTAAAGGACTTCATACAGCCAAAGCATCTAGCACATAAGAAACACTGGGAATTAACATTGACCCTTGTTATCATTGTTAGCTACCCGCAGGCCTACAGAAACAGAAACACATCCATTTAATAAAAACACAAAACACAAAACACAGAACCCTGTCTTTGGTCACATGCTCAGCATGTGAGGACAACCAAGATAGGGTCTCTGCTCCAAAAGAACATGAAGAAGATGAATGTGGGGACAGGAAACTGACAGTGTTACGTGATAGATGGTCTAAGGACAGCAGAGACTAAGATGTGGGTGCCGGTGAGGGGTGTGAGGAACGGTGCCTCTGGAAACATTTCAGGTCTGAGCTAGTGGGCTTGAGGGGTGAGTCATGGGAATTTGCAAGTCAGAGCGGATGCCTCTGAGTAGGCCTCCCTGCTCCAGTGACTACGTGCAAAAGTAAAAACGTTCTTCTAGGCAGCTGATAAACATGTTCCCTGGAGATGGTAAGATAGGACCATTTTCCAAAATGTCATATCTCAGAGCATTTGGTCATCTGCCAGGCAGTTCACTAAATGTTTTGGTTCCAGTGACTCATCGCCACCATCAGCTAATCAACTTCCTTGACTCATTTCAGCCCTCTCAGGATTGTGTTACTGCAAAGCAGATCTCTCTGCATGAAACACCAGGGGCTGTCCCCAAACTCTTGTTGAGGACCACTTGGCAGTCACAGGGATTGCAGGCACACCTCCTGGGCGCGCACTGTGTTCTAGCACTGATCTCTGTGTTGCCAGGGCTTTTGTCAGGGTGCAGGCCATCAACACTGAGCCAAAGTGTCAATGAGCAAAATCCAAATGAAGCAAAGAGTTTCACAGTGCCGCTTTATCGATGTTGCCTCCTTGTGAGAATGCGTAGTTAAACACTAGCTTCTCTTAGTTCTTGTAAACCAAACACATCACATGCACCTTCTTCCCTCAGAGGCCTCCCCATTATACTGAGCTGCTTATGGAAGCCAAATTTCCAGAAACTTCAGGTCCTCACTACTTTCACAGGCTGAAGTTTCCACAGGTGCAGGAAATTGGGTTTAAATAACAGTTGCCATTCTTCTATATACATATCTTGATCCCTCTAACTTGTAAAGATTTTATGAATACTTCCTGTAGAATGTGTCTTTCTGGTTTAAAAAAATGGGGAGGGGAAATTTTCTTTACCTGAATCAGTCCTCATTTCTCTCACTCCCCCCATTGACATTTGTCATAGTCTCACAACATCCCAGCAGATACTTTCAGTGCCCAGACAGTGCCTGCCACACAGGAAGAGGTCAGTGATGCTTTACTGATGAAAAACTAAAAAGATGACGTTGCTTGGCCGCAGCAGGTGCTTCTCTCCTGTGATCGCCATTACCACCTTTCAGTTCACTTTGTCTGCTGCAGTCAGAGCTGACCTGTTTCAGAGGAGATCTCATTACCGTTAGCTAGGATTTCTTTTTTTTTTTAAGATTTATTTATGCATACAAGAACTGGGGCGCAGACCAGAGGTGTGGGATGGTGAGAGGATTCACCAGAGACAGAGTGGGAGCAGAACAGGCGGATCTACTGAAATACACTGCTGAGGGGAGCAGGAGAGGTCTGCTGCACCATGTGGGAAGCTCCCTGGATGGGGATCGAACTCATGCTGCAGTGGCTGCAGACAGTTTCATGGTGCCGAGACTTAACCCGTTGCACCACCAGGGAGGCCCATAACTAGCTAGGATTTTTAGAGGAAATAGGGAGATGTGATTTTATCTGTCCTTTTTGTTAAGGAGAAGATTTTTGTTTTGTATTGTCACTTTTTTTTTAAAGATAGGGAAGACAACACAGTGCGAAGAATTCATGAAGTATGAGTAAACAATTTAAGAACATAAGACAGACACTCATGTGCATTACTACTCAAGATGTAAAAACTGCCTGGCAGGCCCAAAACTCCTCTGTGCTCCTCCCCAGGTGTGCTCCCTCTCACCTAACAGCATGTGTCATCCCAACTCTGTGACAGTGAATTCTTTGCTTTCTTTATAAGTGTTCCCCCCAAGTATTAATTTCTGAATAGTGTAAGTTGTCATTCCCTGGTTTCTGAATTTTGCATGAGTGGAATCACAGTATCTGTTTTCCTTTGGCTTATCTCCTTTCAAATAGTAAATTATGTTATTGTCACTTAGAATCAAGATTCTCAGCACAAGAAATACAATTATAAAATAAAAGAAGCTGCTTGAACATCACGTAACACTAAATACAATTGGAAAAAATAGAATAAACTCATGATGTACTTTTTCTTTCCAAAGTATCCATTTCCTAACTGTACTAACTGAAAAGGCCTAAAAAAGTAAATGATCAACCTAGGAGCAGCATAATCCCTGAAACTGAGATCTCTAAATACTATTTCCTACTAAAAGGATCAGGGATCATGGAAAATGCCTTATTCCAGATCGGAAGCCAGAAATGTACAAGATGAGTTTGAATCCAAAAGCAAGGAAACTATCAAAGAACATTGGGTTCACGCCCAAAAGGCATAACCAGTTGAAGTGGGATCAGTAGAGGAAGTTTTTAGGATGAAATTAATTATAATAATAATAGTGGTATATAGAAACTCACAAAATTATATGACAGTTGCCAATGTAATTAATCACCTCTAAGGGTTGCTAGTGTGTTGACTTATGACGAAAATGAAAAAATGAAATCAGGCAGTCCTATACAAACTGTTTCATGGAAAATCGTAGTTGAATAAAGTTCTTTATACAAGATTTACTACTAATAAGTGCATTAAATTGGCAATTTGAATATCCCTATTTTGTAAACCCTGATAAAATGATGAATCTAAGCAATAATCATAAGCAAATTATTAGATAGAAACTGAAGATAAACTTTATAATAGATAATCAAGTTGGCAATGTCTTAACACATTAATCTGCCTTCACATCCTCAAAGGAGAGAGAAGGAGACACTACGAGCTTCTTGATGGGATGTCCCAAATGCTCAGCTCTGCCGTGAAGTCTTCATGTCCTCCTCCTCACCCATCAGTTTCTCAGGTTTCTATAAGATTGTAAGAAGTGCAAATAACAGAAATATCAGCTTATAAGAAATACAGAGGGAGAAGTAAGATATTAGATATTAGCAAAATCCAGTATATGAAAAAGCCTGTAGGACAAATACACCATTTATTTTTAAAAGGCAAGGTTAAAAAAAAGAGCAGAAAAACCTATAGGTCACAAGAAACAAGTTGTACTAGCCAATTCAACAGGTGAAACTTGTTTATTTTGTGACTACAACCAACAGTAAAATAAAACTTAGATAAAAGAATGGGGGAAAAATGTGAGCATGGACTAAATATTTGATGTATCAAGGAATTGTTTATTTTAAGGGGTAAAAATTATTTTATTATACAGTTGTGTTATTTTGGATTTTATAAGCTTTATAAGAAAGCTACTGACCTAAATAACTTTGGAAATTAGTGGAATCTATAAGACAAAAGCAAACAAACAAGAAGATAGTACATAAGAACTATAGTTTCTTTGGTAAAGTTGATTCAGTTGCTGGTTGGGGTCACAATTTAAAAGCAGCCTGCATTTATGTTGGAACTAAAGTGCTTTGTAAATGGTGGGAACCAGGATTCTTCCTGATGGAGGGGAGGTTTGCAAAGACGGAAAGGCTAGGATGATCTACATGATAATGACAGAGCTGGAAGCATCCATCTGAATTCATTTTGGGCTTTATATGGATACAGATGGTTACCTGTAGAAATACAGATAAGTGTGTGCACAGCTGCATTTCCTTGCTCTCTCAGATTGATACGAGGCAAAAGGGGCTTCAAAATTAGCCAAAGGCAGTGCCCAAATGCTTACTAGTCACTATCTTGGTTCTGCACCTGCACACACAATTGTAAGACTACTTAGGCTTAGGAAACAATAACAATGGGATTTATTTAACAAACAGGGAAAAACAAAGAATTACTAAAGTCAGCATATGGCCGTTTACCTTATTTAAAACAATGTCCAGTCCTTTAAGTCCCAGAAAAGTAACAAAGATGGCATCTTCCCGCCACTGTTGATGTAGAGATCCTCCTCCAAGCAATAGGCCACAATTCCAAAATGGCATCTTCCTTTTTCTGCAGATGCGCAACAGTCAGACTGTAGGCCAGGTTCCAACTCACAAGGACAACACAAAACACAACTGGAGATGCTCCTGAAACTGCCGTGGTGCCCCAGCACAGCACCAGGCCAACAACACTGCAAACAGCAACTATAGTAGCCAGAGGGCCCAAGAGACTGCACTCATGCATTTTAGGAAGGCGCCTGCTTTGGGCCTCTGCCTTTTTCCTTCGGCTGCACTAAAGAAACTGGGAGCAGTTTCCATTGCTTTGCTACTTACAAAACCTCCAAAGTCGCTGGCCCCAAAGTCACTAAAGATTCAAAAACATTTCTTCTTTTTTTACGTTATGGTGACTGCTTCTTCTATTCCTGCATCATGGCGACTGCTTCTTCTTTTCCTACATCATGGCGACTGCTGCTTCTTCTCCTTCAGTCCCCTTTTATTTTTTATTAGAAACTCCACCCCAAATACAAACTTAGCACTTTACCTGGGGCTGTTCATTCTCATCAGCAAACCCCTCCAGGGGGCACTACCTTTACCGGACTTTGGACTCAGCCCAGATACAAGATGAGAACCTTGAAGAAGTGACACCTTGTAGGAAAAAGCACATCCAGTCCCCAGATCTCAATCTCGTTGCCTGTACTGCTCTCCAAAAGAGGAACCAGAAATGATAGATTTTTAGGACTGGGGCAGGAAATATGCCAGATGAGGCTGCAGCACAGTAAGGAAACACTCAAAAACAAACAGAACCTTCACATTGATGACATACGTCAAAGGGACACAGAAAGAAACAAAACTCCCAAGGGCCAACCTCAAGCAACAGGATAAATGTTTGAATCAGATTATAGTTCAAGATGTAGATAAATATCTGTGAGTGCATGCGGATATAAATAAATGATTGACTAAATAAATGGATGGGGAAGAACAGACAAATCTCCCAGCAGAAGAGTTCCAAATAATATTTGTAGATATTTCCCTTCAAGAAGGTAGAGGGTAACTCCCACCTGTTTGTGGACTGCTCATATGAGTTTCTCCTAAAGAGGGCAGGATGGACATAAGGGGAGAAGAGGAGCTTGACAGTGAAGCAAGGTAGCAAATCTCTCTCAGCCAGGGGGCGAAGGTGAGCATCAACAAAAGTATGTCAGCCTGGCAGATACCATTGAGACTGTGATGATAAGGGCTCTTTACCACTGTAGGCGTCTCCTCACTCCCCAAATCCCATAGTCCCAGTCTGATTTTGAGAAAAACATCAGACAAGTACTGATTAAGGGAATTTCTACAAAATGCTTCACCAGTATTCTCAAAACTGTCAAGTTTATCAAAAAACAGGGAATGTCCTGAGAAATGCCAAGAGGTGATTTAAAAAGACATGATAACCAAGTGTAATTAGGTGTCCTGGATAAGATCCTAGGTAAAAACTAAGGACTATTGTCTGAACAGTTATTGACTGAACTATGAAGTCTAATTAATAATAATGCATCAACATTAGTTCACTAATTGGGGCAGATATGCCATTCTCTTATAAACTGTTACATAGGGAAAACTGAGTAGAGGAATTATGAGAACTCTCTGTGCTGTCTTTGCAAGTTTTCTACAATCTAAAATCTTCAAAAATGAAAGATTAATTTTAAAAAGATAATGGACGGAAAACAAAAAATCCTTAGAGAATCATTCAGAAATCAGATGTCCAGGATTTACTTTAAAGTAGTCCAGTTGTGGGTTATGAGGTGAGGGTGATGGGAGGTGGGAAAGTGTATAAATAAAAAAAAAGACCTAGGGTTGATAAGTGATTGAGATTATGGGTAGGTCAGGGGTCACTCTGCTTTTCTGAGAAGTTGAGAGTTTGTACTCCCTCTGACAGGAATCACTGATCAGCATTTAATCATGTCACATAGAGAAGATAAACTAAGTGTGATTTTTTTGACAAAGTAAATGATATTTGAGGTCAGGGAGCATATCATCAAGTCCAGGGACATTGGAACTCCCTGGCACATCTGAAGCTCACACTCTGAACTTTGCCCTCAGCAGGTCACAGTCATGACGCTTTCAACAACAAAGGACTCCTGTCTCAGAGGAGCGCGTAGAAATGCATTTACCCTGGAATTTGGTAGAAGTTCCAGATTTCTGGGGGCATCAGTGTGATTTTTAGTTCATGAGAAATTTTATGAGTCTGAATCAAATTAACACATTTCCTACAATGAACATATTTTACAGGTTGTAGTTGAACCCTTAAGGTCAAATTCAGATAAAAATATTCATGCAAAATAGTGATGGCCAATAAATCTACCCCATGGAGGAAATTTCTGTTTTTATAACTTTGGTCTGGGTGCTATTAGTTTCTCAGTTGAACTTCCTTGTTCTTTTGATATAAAAAATTCCTAAAGTAGCATTCTTATAAGCTGCAAAGTGCCGCAATGAACATACGGGTGCATGTATCCTTTCGGATTAGTGTTTTTGTGTCCTTTGGGTAGATTCCCAAAAGTGGTATTGCTTGGTTGTATGGAAGCTCCATGCTGAGCAGTTTGAGGAATCGCCATACAGCTTTCCATAGTGGTTGGACCAGTTCACATTCCCACCAGCAGTGTAGAAGAGTTCCTTTTTCTCCACATCCTTTCCAGCATTTGTTATTGCCTATATTTTTAATGTACGCCATCCTCACAGGTGTGAGGTGGTATCTCATAGTGGTTTTGATTTGCATTTCCTTGATTATAAGTGATGTTGAGCATTTTTTCATGTATCTGTTGGCCGTTTGCTTTTCTTCTTTGGAGAAGTGCCTTTTTAGCTCTTCTGCCCATTTTTTGACTGGGTTATTGGCTTTGTTTTGTTGAGTTGTGTGAGTTCCTTGTAAATTTTTGTTATCAGTCCTTTATTGGATGTATTGTGTGCAAAGATCTTTTCCCAGATGGTAGGCTGTCTGTTTGTTTTGGTTAATGTCTCTTTTGCTGTACAGAAGGTTTTTATTTTGATGTAATCCCACCTGTTTATCTTGTCCTTCACTTCCTTCACTTTGGGGGATGTGTCTTTAAAGATTTTGCTGAGATGTATGTCGTGTAGAGTTTTGCCTATATTTTCTCCTATAAATTTTATGGTTTCAGGTCTTACGTCTAGGTCTTTTATCCATTTTGAGTTGGATTGCGGCACTGTTCACAATAGCAAAGGTATGGAAGCAACCCAGACGTCAAAATAGATGATTGGATCTAGAAGATGTGGTACATATACACAATGGAATACTATTCAGCATTCAAAGAAGATAAACACATGCAATTTGCAGTGACATTAATGGAATTAGAAGGGCTCATACTCAGCAAAACAAGCCAGAAAGAAAGAGAAAAATATCGAATGGTTTCGCTTATAATAGGACTATAGGGAAACCAAATAGGAGAGAGACACTTGGGGTGGTGGGGGCAGGGGGAGGATAAGGGCACAAAATGGAGTAGAAAAGGACACAAGGGACCACGGAGATGGATCACGGGTGAATTGGCTGTGGGTTACCCAAGGGGAATACAAAATGTAAAAGATATAAATAACAATAACAATATGTATTTAAATTAAAAAAAAGAAAAGATAAGCTGCAAAGTACTTCATTACTGCTGGTGGTAGGACCACAGACATTGCAATTTAGGTTACAGAATACAGTCTCTATTTTTATTAAATTTACTTTATTCTCCCTTATACTTTCCATTTTCCTTTTTTAAAAAAGGTGTGACTTAAAGTTGCTTTATTCTAGATATCCAGTTTCTTCTATAGGGACTAACAGAATGAATAGAATTTAACACTGTTTTCTTTCTGAAATGCTTTGGTGAGTTATTATAAAATAATGCATCCATGACCTTTTAGGATGGCATAACTAGCAAAGTCTGGAAGGGAGCATAATGTGGTGCTGTTTTGTGCAAACTGTTCTCCGTATCACTGTACTTCTCTGGAGGCTTAGTAGATATTATTGGCTGAGGAAGGGGAAAGTCCTGAGGTCAAATAAGTTCAGAAAATGTTGTTTTGAATAAGTCCTTTGTTGTGGGACTTTTTAACATGCTGACAGGTATAATGAGCCTTTTTGGTGTTTTTTTTTGGGGGGGGATATGTTTTTACTCTTCCATATGTGCACATTCCACCCACCCTCCACCACACTGCCCATGCCATACCCCATCTTCCTCCCTTCCTCACCCTTCCTTCTTACCCCCTCCTCCCTCTGGGGACCATTGGATTCTTTCACTAAGTCCAAATTTGTTCTTATTGTATTTTGCTGTGTATGTTATTTTTTGTTATATACCACAGATGAGTAAAACTGTCTGATATCTGTCTTTAACTTTAATTTAATATAATCACCTCAAGTTCCTTTCATTGGGTCCCAAAAGATATTATTTCATTTTTAATGGCTATATAATAGTCCACTGAGTATACATCCCACAATTTCTTTTTCCAGTTGTCTGTTGATGGGCACTTAGATTGTTTCCCTGACTTGGCAATTGTGGACAGTTCTGCTATGAACATTTGTTGTTTCCATTCTTTTTGATATAGGCTGTTTTCACAGGGTGAGGTGATAATGTCTTTGTGTTTTTGATTTGCATTTCCCTTATGATAAGTGATGTTGAACAATTTTTCATATGTCTGTAGCAGAGATTTCCTATAGCATTGCTTAGATGGATTTGACCACAGGATATTTTTTCCCCCAGTCACCTGTCAGAATTTCTAGTGAACAGAGGAGTGGGGCAGGTTGGGGGAGGGTGATAGATGGGAAAAGGCTCTAGAGCATTAAAAATTGTAATCCTCATTGAAATTTTGGCCTTGTTTCTTACTAAAAGAATCATGTTAGGCAAGTGGGCCTCTCTAAACCTCATCTTAAGGTGTAAAATAAAGATGAAAATGTCCAAATGCAAGGTTTTCATGATTACAAGTAATTTGGATGAGTTACATTTTTAGGTTAGGACGTAGAAGGTTATAGCCCATCATAGCTTGTACTATACTAAGTAGGGAAAAAATAGATACCACTGGTCAACAAATTTTTACAAAAGTCATATCACTGAAATAAAATTAGTCATTTCCTATCAATTTGTATGTGCTCAACACGAATATGATAGTCAAATTCTAATTTTGGTTCTAGTTTTTTTCTGTAGTCTGCAATAAATTGATGCTTACATCACAACATGCATGCCAATAGTAATAGGCCTACGGTTAATACCTGTAAAAAATCAAGTCATAGACTACTTCTTAGGTTTCTTCGCTTGTCTCTCGTACAGCCGTTCAGGAGCAACTCTGGGGAGTGTCCAGCAGTAGTCAGCCAGCATTGTAGTGGACCATTTTCCCCGGTATCTTTGTTCCATTGATGTGATATCTTTATGAAAAACATTCACCATGTTCATCACTAACCATACCACAATTTTCAGGGAAGAAATCCAGATGGGAATGAAGGAAGTGGATATTTAGAGACATATGGCAGCCAAGTTTCTGCTACTGCATCAGCATGTCTTCTACCAGTTCCTTGTAGTTTTCTGCCCTAACATTCCCAAGAAAGTTTGTAGACACTAGGCGAAAAGCATTCCATGCTTGTTTCGCATCACCCTGCAGCAAGTTGTTGAACCAGTCATCTCAATGCAGATGGAATGTTTAGGTAGACTATTCTCAACTTCTTTTGCTTCGTTATTCCACCAGAAAGAGGAGGAACCAAGCAGAAGTAATAGTCTTTTATGTGGTTGCTTGGCTCTCTCCACACCAGGGGGACTGCAAATGGCATTGATGGTCTTTTGCCATTTAGCCACTGTGAAAGCTGTGTTGTACATGTAGCACAGCATATATGTTGGGCCCAACCTTGCATCCAAAGTAAAGATGATAAGCCTTCTTCACTTGAGAAGTGATCCTTTTCTTCTGGTTGGCAAATGTCACTTCCCCACAAATAGAGCAGAAATTGTCCACACTATTAACGCACTTTCAAGGCATTACTGTTCTGTATTGTGCCTAAATGGATAAAATATTAACAGTTCTATGGAACAGTACCTTAAACTGTCTCACACAAAGTCTGAAATATTTTCAGTGCTCAACCTTTCCGACGGGGCTTTCTATAGTGCACTGCTGACGTCAATTACTTCAGCAGCAACCTGGCAGTAGTATTGCATTGCATCAGAAAATGATGCAGTCAACTCTGGATGATGTGTGAATGATAGTATTATGCAATGTGATGCAATATTACATCATTCTAGGCTGATTTGGGATGCTGTTGCCATCCTACTGGATAAATTTACATGGTGAAATGTATAAAATGAATTATATGAAATATCTTCAAAACGAGAGCTAATAAAAAATTTTGGGGGTTATATTCATGTTCAGCAGACCAAGATACTACATATTAGGGCCTTTTTTTTTTTTTAAAGATTTATTTATGCATGCATGCAAGCTGGGGTTCAGGCCAGAGGCCAGAGGGTGGCGAGAGGGTTCACCAGAGGGGAGCAGAACAGGCAGATGGGCGGACATACACTGCTGAGGTGAGCAGCGGGCAAGGCAGGAGAGGTCTGCTGTGCCATGTGGGAATCTTCCCCGTTGGGTGTTGAACTCACGTCGCTGCTGCCTGCAGCTCCACAGCGCAGCGCTTAACTGCTGCGCCACCAGGGAGGCCCAGATTAGGGCCTTTTTAAGTCAGTTATAATCTCACTGTTGACCAGTTTAACCTGCTGAAATGGATACAAAGAAGTCTAAAGGAATTCAGTTCCACACAGGTGGTAATTTTTGCTCTCCAGCACCCTTTTTTCAGCGTGGAATTGATAGGTGATTGAGCGGCTTCTGAGGGAAAGGAAAATGCAAAATAATGTAAAGTAGCCACAAGGGTAGGCATATGTTTTGTGCTTTTCTCAGCCTATGGGTAGTGATGCTGCTGTCTAGAAATGCCAGGTAGCTAGCACCAAATGGCCCTTGGAGTGTCTCCCCCATCCCTGCAAACCTTTCTCTATTTAGATCTGTGTTGTATGTGGATTGACCCTTGTGGTTCTTGCTATTATGGCAAGATGCCCTTAGCAGCAACCATCAGGAAGCGTTTTCAAAAAATAAAAACAAGGTTCATGACCCACAAGATGCATAGGAGGACATGGCACTGCTGGGTCCACACAGCATGGTCAGATAGGTGAGAGAGAGAATATGGGCCTGGGGTTCTGCTTTTTTGGGATTGACAATGGGCACCATAGGATTTCCCAGGTTCATTCTTGATTGGACAATTTAAAACATAAAAGTGGGAATTAAAGCATGGGAAGGGAAAAGCAAACAAAGATCAAGTTGAGATCTTTAAAATAAAGGAAACATTGGGTGGGGGAGGGGCTGGCTCTATACCTAGTTGTGGCTGGCAGCATCTTTATTGCAGATGACCATCTGTACAGTACAGAGCTGATGGCCTCAGCAGCGAAAAGCTTATGTTAGGCACTTGTAGCACAGTAGGAACAACAATATTAACTCTCAGGAGCTTATACTACAGAGTGACAGGCTCGACTCAGGACCCGAAAGAGTAAGCAGCCTTCCCACCAGTCAGTGTTCCCCCACAGGACTTTAGATTAACCCTGGGCAGTTTGTGAAGCTGAGGCACGAGGTTGGAAGGGTAGAGAGAGAGATCTCATAGTGCCCTCATAATGGGTGGAGGAAGTGCTTGGAGGAATGGGTGGAGGGACAGACTCACACTCTAGTGGAAGTGAAGTGACTAGTCCCCAACCTTGGCTGGTGAGGGAAAAGTGTGCCCACCTGGAGAGAAATATATCCATGTCAATATCTGCAAAGTTTTTTTTTTATATATAATGCACAGCAGAAAACAAAGTAAAAGTTAAAAAATGGCATGTAAAGAAGCAAGGAAATGTGACATGTAATCTAGAATGTAAACCTACAGATGATCCAGATGTTGGACTAAAGATGTATTAAAATATTGCAAATATGCTAAATAAAATAGGAAAATAAGATGGACAAAATGGATGAAAATTGAAGAATTTAAACAGAAGAATGGAATCTCTAGAAAGAAACAAATGAATTTTCTATACCAGTACATGGAATTATATTTCATGAAATGAGTCAGTAAGTTCAAAAACAAAACAAATTCTTCAAGCTAAAACACAAACAGGAAAAGGAATTTTAAAGAGACAAAGTCACTATGAAATGACCTAATAGATGTGTGATTGTGGAGTCTTAGAAGAAGAAAAAAGAAGGAATGAGGAAAAGAAATATACAAGGAGATAATGTCTATGAATTTTCTAAAACTGATAAAAGGCATCACCCAGATACAGGAAAGTCATTGAACCCCCAAATAGAATAAAGACAAAGAAAAAATTCCTAAGAACATCATAGTTAGCTCCTTAAGACTAAAGATAAAAGAAAAATTTAAATTCAGAGGAAAAAAAGAATATTTTCAAAGGAACAACCATATGAATGGTGGAAGCCAAAAATAATTAAATGATATCTTTAAAGTGCTGGAAAAAAAATAAATAAAGCTGCCAACCTTTAAAAACCTTTTAGAAGTGAAGGTGAAATAAAGACATTTTTGAAAGAAACCAAAGCTAAGGGAATTTATCACCAGTAGATCTGCAATACAAAAAATAATTCTAAAAGAAGGTCTTCAGAATGAAAGGCAATGATCCCCAAAGGAAACATGGAATTTTTTTTTTAAATGAAGAGCTTAAGAAAGGGAAAATCTGTGGATAAATGTCAAAGACTAGCTCTTTAACTTTTTTAGAAAATGGGTAACTACTTCAAACAATAAAGATAATAACACATAGAATTTATAATCTAGGTAGAAGTTTACATCTATGACTATAATAGCAAAGAGGGAAGTCATAAAGAAAATTTTAGAAATACAAGCTTTACTTTGTTCATGAAGTGATAAAATACTACTTAAAGAATGTAGTAAGTTAAGCATGCACAGTATATGCTCTAGAGTAGTGATTTTCAAAGTATAGTCCCCAGACCAGCAACATTAGCATCACCTAGAAACTTGTCAGAAATGCAAAGGCTTGGTCTTGACCCAGACCCACTAAATCAAAGACTCTAGGGGGCTGAGCCCAGTATTCTGTATTTTAAAAAGCCCTGTAGGTGATCCAAATGCAAACTAAAGCTTGAGCCCCTTTGTGCTGGACCTGGAAAGATGGTGAAGAGGGAAATCATCCCAGCGCTAGAGCTGTGAACAGTACAAACTGGTCATGTAATTTGGGTGAAAGTATTAGTGACCCAAGATGAGACTATATATATCAATTCCTGGGCAGTAGCCAATGTGCTGGTCACCTAGTTAGGGAACTGGAAGGAAAAGTACTGAACGAGCAGACACAAGGAGGCCTATGGATGAACATGTGGTGACAGCTTGGCGGGTGAAGATTTGTGTGCTATGTGTAGATCACAACTAGAAAGCATCTACCATGTGGAAAGCCCAGAACCACCAAGAAGACACAATGACTAGTCACTTAACATTGGCCAAACTTTGGCATTAATTGCCCAGAGCAAGCATGGCAAACAGTTGAACAGAGTGCACATGGTGGCAACAACAGAAGCCAAGGGTGAGCCCAAGAGCATGTACCCCACTTACCAATGCAAATCTAGTTACTGCTACCTTTGAATATCCAGTGTGCCAGCAACTGAGACAAAACACTGAACCACCAGAACAGATAGCCCCTTCATCTTGGGCAGGCCAGCCATTCAACTTCAGTAGGATGCATGGATCCATATTCAACCAGCACTTCTGTCAAGCTTGTGGATACCTCAGCCACAGGCCTAGAGAGCTATATAATAACTATATCCCAACAGAGACCCATTTCACCATGAAGACAGAGTAGGAGTGAACCTGCACCCCTGGATCACAGATCATTTCACACATTGTACCAGCCAGAGGAAGATGTTTCCTAGAACACTGAGCAGCCTATTCTCAAATAAAAAAAAAGACTTTTTGTCATTTTTTCTCATTCAAATGATATATTTTGCCATTGGGAGGCAAGAAGTGGAGAATACTGATACACAGAGAGAATGGAATGAAATAATGACACAGAGAGAGGCAGACAAGAGCATAGAAGACTGTACTGACAGAGCTCTAGTTTCCAGTTCTCCATGAGACAGTTGTCCATGAGACAACTCTGTTTCCTGACAGTAAATTCCCTCTCTCACCCCCCTCATTTTAGTGTAAGTATGCTTGATTTGGTTTCTCTGACTTGCAATTAAAGAATACTGCCCAACTATATGATAATACACATAGAGAACCCTAAAAATGCCACAGAAAAACTAATTAAAATAGTAAGCCAGTTTAGTAAAGTAGCAGGATACAAAATCAACACACAAAAATCAGTAGCCTTCCTATATGCAAATAATCAATCTGAAGAAGAAGTTAAGAAAACCATCCCATTTACAATTGAAACAAACAAAAAATCATATACCTGGGAATAAATTTAACCAAGGAGGTGAAGGACCTATACAAAATTATAAAACATTGTTAAAAGAAATTAAAAAATGGAAATATTCCCTGCTCGTGCATTGGAAGAATTAACATTATTAAAATGGCCATCCTGCTGAAAGCAACTTACAGATTCAACACTATTCTAATAAAAATTTCACTTACATTCTTCAAAGAAATAGAATAAATATTGATGAAATTATATGGAGCTACAGAAAAAAACCTCGAATAGCTAAAGCTCTCCTGGTTAAAAAGGAGAATGGAGCTATCATAAGCTCAGACTTCAAACTATACTACAAAGCCATAATAATTAAAACAGTATGGTACTGGACCAAAAACAAACAGACTGATGGATTCAAATAGAAAACCCAGAAATAAAGGTGCACATATATGGACAACTAATTTTTGACAAAGGAGCAAAAAATATGCAATGGAAAAGAACAGTTTGTTCAATAAATGATACTGGGTAGGGGCCTCCCCGGTGGCGCAGCGGTTGGGCGCTGCGCTGTGGAGCTGTTGGCCGCGGGTGATGCCAGTTCGACGCCCAGCCAGGGAGAATCCCACATGGTGCGGCAGACCTCTCCTGCCTCTCCTGCTGCTCTCCTCAGCAGTGTATCTCTGATCTGCCTGTTCTGCTCCCCACTCTGTCTCTGGTGAACCCTCTCACCGCCCCACGCCTCTGGCCTGTACCCCAGCTTGTATACATAAATAAATAAAAATTCTTTTAAAAAAATTTAAAAAAATAAATGATCCTGGGTAAAATGGACCACCACATGCAAAAGAATAAAACTCACATCATGCACAAAAATCAGTTCAAAATGGATAAATGAATTGAACATAAGACCTGAAACCATAAAATGTATAGAAGAAAATATAGGTAAAACACTACATGACATACATCTCAGTAACATCTTTAAAGATTCATTCCCCCAAAGCAAAGAAACTGAAGGAAAAGATAACTGGAATTACATCAAACTAAAAAGCTTCCATACAGCAAAAGAGATACTAACCAAAACAAAGAGACATACTACTGACTGAAAGAAAATTTTTGTATTCCACACAACTGACAAGGCACTAATCACAAAGATCTACAAAGAACTTGTGTGATTCAACAAAACAAAGTCAAAAAATGGGCAGAACAGCTAAAAGTCACCTCTCCAAAGAGGAAATGCAAATGGCCAACAGGCATATGAAAAAATGTTCAACATTCCTTATAATCAGGGAAATGAAAAGCAAAGCCACATTGAGATACCACCTTACACCAGTGAGAATAGCACATATTGAAAATACAGAAAACAACAAATGTTTGTGAGTATGTGGGGGGAAAAGGAACTCTACTACACTGCTGGTGGGAATGCAAATTATCCAACCACCTTGGAAGCTGTATGGAGGTTCCTAAAACTACTAAAAATGGAGCTACCATATGACCCAGCAATTCCACTCCTAGGAATCTACCCAAAGAACACAAAGACATTAATTCAAAGGGATACCTGCACCCCTATGTTTATTACAGCACTATTTACAATAGGTAAGATATGGAAACAACCTAAATGCCCAAACAGATGACTGGATCAAGAAGATGTGGTATATATACACACTAGACTACTATTCAGCAATCAGAAAAGGTAAACTCATGCTATTCTCAGCAACATGGGTGGAGCTAGAAGGGATTATGCTCACTAAAATAATTCAGAAGGAAAAAGAAAAATATCGGATGGTTTCACTTAGGGAGGAATATAGGGGAACCAAATAAGGAATCAGGGGGAAAAGTAATAATAAATTTAACAAAATCAGCAGACAACTATAAACCAGCAGACAACTATAAATCAGAGACATTCTTTCTGCAAGGGAGGGAGAGGGAGAGGGATCAAAACGGGAGGAAAAAGCACAAGGGACACTATGGTGATGGTGCACGGGTGAATTGGTGGTGGGAATTCTATGGGAACTACACCTCAGAGGACAAAGCAAACATTGTACAAAAATGAACAATGATGAAAATATATATAATAAATTATTGAAATAAAATCTGAGAGGGAACATGAAAATAAAATCTTGTCCAAGACTATAAATTCCAAGGAAGCAAACTTTCCTCTTCACATGATGAAGCTCCACGTAGTAACATAGTAACACAGAACTTCTTTTTTCATTTTTAGATTTAGACAACTACTTGTCAGTGTTTGTTACAAATAAGTCCAATTCCCCCCCACAAGAGCTCTGACATACATCAGGAATGGTATATGTAGTAAAAGTATCATTTTATTATTTGAGAATTAAAAATAATGAGTCCCAAAGTACTTGATAACATCTCAAAAGAGTATGTGCAGGAATTATAACATGAAAGAGGGAAAAATGGACAGATTCTAGATTTAGAATTTGTTAAAAATCTGGAACAAAATTTTACATTTATCTTTTATTAAATTAGTACTTCTATAAAAGTCCTGAAGTCAAACATTTGGAATGTAAAAATAAGAACAAAATAGCAAATAAAGTAGGCTCTAAATGTGCTTTCATTTATTTACTGTTGAAATGAAAATTGAAAGAGATCTCCAAAAGATGAAGCAAAACTCTTTGTTTTGCTTTTTCTTGAAATCATTGCCAATAATGCCCTCTGGTGGTAAATAAGTGGGTACTGAAGAATAGAAAAAAAGAAACAACTAGGTAGGCCTGTGAAACTCATTGGTAAGATTTTCATGAAAATATGAACTTTTACACTTCCAGTTGGTAAGAGAACATTATATTTGGCAAGAAAATGAATCTTCACAAAGTATCACAGCATACACCTTAAAGCATAAGCATTTCAAAGCCAATTTTCCCCTGTGGTTTTCCTAAGCGGATGCCAACGAACACATGAAAACAGTCATCTGTAATGTCTTATAGGGGCATTTCTGGGTCACAGCTTCCACCAGGAACCTGAAGAAAAAGCGAAATCTACTCTTATTGAGGGTGAAATCCATCTTCCAAATACTTCTTCTTTTAAACCCAATGACCTTCAAGAATTATAGCTTCAGACAGCAATCATGACCCTTGTTACCCCTTTCAAGATCATATCTGAATTCTGAACTCATCAACCAGACAAAGTCTCTTTGCTTGAGAATTCTTCAAACTAGCTCTCAGCCACTGGGATAAGCCAGTCAAAACAACAGTTCCAGTTTCAGGAATGAAATTTCTCCAACCCTGGCTCAACAAAGAGCTTCCCAAAGGAACTGCAGCTAAAGGAAAAAGAAAGAAGACAAGGCACACAGCTCACTCTCCTCTAATTCAAACCAGCCAATTGTTGGCTTCAGTCTCTGGCTCAAGACTTCAATGTCTACAAACTGTTCCCTTTTCCCTCCCCTTTGAGCTTCTTTCTCTCATACTTTTTAAACATTCTCTCTTCCTTTCAGTAACTGATTTGTGTGCAACTTTGAGATACTTAGCTCCTTTTATGATAACTATATGTTCATGAAAATATTTGCTGTAAATGATTTTGACTGTGGCATTAATCTACTACTCTGTTCTGTGAATTTGTCTATTTAAATAGGAAACTCATCCTCATGTAGCTATGCTGGAGTTGACAAGGGATTAATAGTAATATGAATTCTCTTAGAAAAACTGAGATGAGCTCATTCTGTGAATACTAGACCTTTCCTGTTTTTGCATTGCTAAAATGGAATCCAAATACTAAGTACTGTGTCTTCAAAAGAACTCTTACATTCTTCGACCTTAGACAAAGTCTCATGAGACAACCTGAACTTTGGTACAATTTTCTGCCTTACCATTACCTTCAGAAACACCTCAACTTTTGGAGTTACATGACTGGCCTGAGTGCAAATCCCACCATTGCTATTGACTTGACTGGGTTGTCAATCTATACAAAGATACATAGATCTTAAGATGGCAGCATATACAACTGTGTTCTACAAAGTGTTCTCTATAGAATAAGCCTAACTTATTTGATCTTGGGACTTTTTTTTCTCAAAGCATTTTGGGAAACCAGTGTTTGAAAATAAGTCTTTAGGAAACTCTACTATAGGATGTTCTCTAGCAGTTTTCTGATTCAAATTATACCTCTCAAATTTCCTCAGTTGCACTAAGCCACATCTAAGTGTTCAGCAGCCATGTGTGACAATGGCTACCATACTGGACAGTACAGAATTGAATTTTCCATCAATGCAGAGAATTCTATTGAACATCACTAGACTAGAGTTTTCCTCATAATTTTGTGGTTATATTCAAACTCCAACCCTTACATAAACATGCAAAAATAGCAACTTTATAGTAGATAAAACTCTAAGCAACACCTTAATCAAGTGATCAAAGATAACATTCTGACTAATGGTCCAAATGGTCATCATGTGCCCTCTGTGTTGTAGCCTAAGAATGCACTTTCTCCTGAATATTTCTGACAACAATATATAACCTGATCATTAGGAATCATTTTAAGTAATTGATGGATATCCTACAAAATAGTTAGTCTGTTTTCTTTAAAATTTAAAGATCATAAAGGGCAAAGAAAGTCTAAACAACTGTACCAGGTTAAAAAGAGACTGAAAAAACATGGCCACCAAGTTAATACATGATTCTTAAATAGATCCTTGACCAGGGATGGAAACTATTGGAATAATTGAAAAAATTGTCCTAATTTTAGGGATGGTGGCTTAGGTAAATAATATTATTAAAATGTTAATTTGTTGTTTTGTATTATTATAATATAGTCATGTAAAAGAAAATGCTTTATCTTAAGAAACATTAAATGGAAATTCTTAAGAGGTACACTCTCTGGATTCCAAACAAGATAGAGAATGAATACCCCATCCTGTCTCTCCCAATGAATGCAACTAGAAAGTCAGGAGAGAATTATGGAACATCTATCTGCAAACTTTGCAGAGGATATATAATATAGATTGAAGAAGGCTAGATATCTGAGAACCTCTTCACTGGGGAATGAGTTTGTCTTTTTTTTAAATCTGGTTTCTCCCAACTTGAACTCAAAGGCAACCTCAAACCCAGCGTGGTGCACTCAGAAATTGTTCCTATTAAATCCTTCTCTCTCTTGTCTTAGGAGCAGGGAAATGGTCTCACATGGGTCAGGAGGATTGGGGGAAATCTCTCGGTTTTTTCCTCTCATCACAGTCCCAGAGCAATGCAACATAGTCAGAGAGAAAATGATAGAGCAAATGCCTACAACTCAGAGAAGTTATGAATCCAAGAATGTGAGAAATCTCTGTTGTTCTTTCCTCTTTATCCTCTCTCTACTTGGTCCTTGTAGCAGACACAGTTGTAGAAAGTGTATAGCACACCAGGGAAACTAAAGTTGTGGCTTTTTAGTCATGACCAGGAAGTAGGTGACTGGGAGTAGGAAAGATTTTCCTGGATGGAATCATGGAGAAAAGGAAGTTCAAACAAGTGATCTTATAAAACTGTGTATGAACTTCTATGCTCATACTTGAGCTGGGCTTGCATGCGTCTGACCTTAAACAGCACACTGAAAGCAGAGAACTGATGTACAAGATGGAATACTTCCTAACTTCCAGACTGGCCACTGGGATTTATACACATAGAAAACACCCAAATAGCTCTGAAAAAGCTTTGAAAATTGAAGTGACATTGGAATCACAGACAACATAAGGCATGGTAGGAACTAGCAAGCTAAACAAGTTGGTCATTTGCTTTCTAAAAGAAATGAAAAAACAGACATTCCCTGTAGGATTTAAACAAGAACTAGAATCCTCACAACATAATATTCTAATGTCCAGGATCAAATCCAAGATTATTCAACATATAAAGGACACAGAGATTAAAAATGATTCTTTTGTGAGCAGAGCCTAAAGGACCTGTGGAACAATATTAAAAAGTTGTAACATTTGCATTATTGGAATCCCAGAAAGAGAACATAAAAATACTTGAAGAAAAAAATGTTTGGAATACCCAAATTTGACAAAAGACATACTTGTGGATTCAGGAAAATCAGTGAATCCCAAACAGAATAACTCAATGAAATCCATACCTAGATAATACATAGTCAAGTTGTGAAGATGAAAAATAAATATTCCAAAAGCATCCAGAAAAGGGTGACACATGATAAATATGGGAATAATGATTTGAATGAATTCATATTTCTAATTAGGAACCATTCTGATAGAAAGCAGAAGAGCTTTAAATTGGTAAAAGAAAAAAGCTTTCAGTTCAGAATTCTATATACAGTTAAAATATCCTTCAGGCAGGTAGGCCAAATAAAGATATTCTGAGATGAATTCTGAGAGAATTTATCAGCAGCAGACCTGTCCTTAAAAAGTGCCAAATAAACTTTTCAGAGAAATAGTAAGAGTAAGACTGCTTATGAATAAATCAAAGAAGACCTAATGAAATGGAGACATACCATATTCATGGGGTGGAAGACTCAGCATAATTAACTTGTCAGTTCTGCTCAAATTTATCTATAGATTTAATGTAAATCCAATTCAGTCATAATTTTTTGTAGAGATAGACAAGTTAATTCTAAAATTTATATAGAAAAGCAAAAGAACAAGAGAAGCTAGAACATTTTTAATGAATAAAATTGAAGGATTCGGGGCCTCCCTGGTGGCACGATGGGTTAAGCGCAGCGCTGTGGAGCTGTTGCGGCTGCAGCGTGGGTTCGATGCCTGGCCGGGGAGTTTCCCACAACAGACGACTCCTGTCTTGCCTGCTGCTCCCCTCAGCAGTGTATTTCGGTTGATCTGCCTGTTCTGCTCCCCACTCTGTCTCTGGTAAGCCCTCTCACCACCCACACCTCTGGCCTACACCCCAGCTTGTATGCCAAAATAAATAAATCTTAAAAAAAAAAACTGAAGGATTCACACTATCCAATTTTCATGACTTACTTTAAAGCTATGCTATTCAAGACAGTGTGGTATTGGCAAAACAGTAGCCACATAGATCAATGGAAGAGAATAAAATTCAAAAATAGAGCCACACAAATATGACCAATTGATTTTGAACAACAGAGGAAAGATAATTCAATGGAGACAGAGAATATGTTCAACAAATGTTTTTAAAACAATTGGACATCCGGATGAAAAAAATAATGTATCTCAACCTAATCCTTGCACCTTGTACCAAAATTAGCTCAAAATGTATCATAGATCCAAAGTTAAAACCTAAAAGCATAAAACTCTTAGAAGAAACATAAGATAAAACCTTTATAAACTTGTGTTAGACAAAGAGTTCTTAAGTAAACACCAAAAACACATTCCAGGGAAGAAAAACTTCAATATTGAACTTCATCATAATTAAGCTAGAACAAAAGATTTGAAACTCACTTATCTGAAAAAGCACTGGATTATCAAAAGAAAAAAACTCTTAAAATCATTAATAAAATGATAACTCCAATTTTTAAATGAGTAAAAGATTTGAACGTTTTGTTGAAGATGATATACAAGTGGCAAGATGCCTAACATCACTACCCTTTAGTATAATGCAAATTGAAACCACAATGTGATACCACCATATACCTATTTGAATGGTTAATTTTTTTTTAAATGATAGTATCAAGTGCTAGCAAAGATGCAGAACTACTGAACTTCTCATATATTGCTGGTGATAATGCCATATGGTAAAGCTACCTTCAAAACAAGTTTGGAAGTTTCTTATAAATTTAAACATACATTTAAATTTAAACATACATATCACTCAGCAATCTCATGCTTAGGTATTACATAAGAGAAATACAAACTTACACTGGTTAAAAAAAAAAAAACCTGTGCATGAGCATTCATCACATTCTATTGACAATTTCCTATCAAAAACCTCAAGATCCTTCAGTGGATAAACTGTGGTACTTTCATATAATGTAATACTACTCAGCAGTAATACAGAGAAACAAACACTTGATACACATGGCATGAATTAATCTTAAAGGCGCCATGCTGAGTAAAAGAAGCCAATCTCAAAAGTTTAGATCTCACATGATTGCATTTATATGATATTTTGAAAATAGGAAGAAAAGCAGATAGCACATCCACAGCTACTGCAAAGAAGGGATAGGGGCAGCCCAAGTGAGGTTTTTATGGTCATGGAAATGTTTGCTATCCTGAATGTGGTGATGGAATCTTAAACACATAGAATTCTACATTAAAAGAAAATGGGAATCAGTATTCATATGGGAATTTTTAAAATTAATAAGAGTAAAGGATCATGATGGCTACAACTTTCTCTCTAGTGGTTCAGAAAAATGAGTGTAGGTAGGTGGATAGGCAGCCAGCCAGCCAGAATGGATAGAATGATATACCAAATAGGAAAAGTATACTATTACTGAAGCTGGATTTTAAAAAAAAAAGCATAAAGCAATTCTTTATGCCATTTCTGCAACTTTTATGAAAATTTGAAATGATACTAAAATAAGAAGTTGCCAAGAAGTATATTAAAACTGCACTTCCAATAAGGGATGTTTTAAAAGGTTCTTCCAAAGTATCATATGACATATGAGATGCCAAACTTTTTTTATCCCCCACACTCAATGATCTCTCTTCTAGATCTGAACTTTAGAAATCCCATGCAGTAAACCTGTAATGGCAAATTGTTTTTAACTTGTGTGCCTACTTCAATAGATTATTCGTAGACACTAGGAACACTGAGTTGAAAAGGATTCCAAAGCTTAGTCCAGGTTAATGGAGGGAGAGTTCTGTTACTGATTAGTAATGCCTGCCATAGGTGCAAACTAGGGTTCTAGCAGAATGTATCAAGAATACCCTCTTACTCTTTACCATATTTCTTCTTCGGATTGCTACTTAAAGCTCAAGACTCAATGAATTTTTTGTAACTTAGTATGCATGTTTTTTAACCCATCAACATAGTTTTAAGTAGCTCTTTTAGAGATCATTTATAATGCTGTTTTCACTTAAAATCTTAAATCACTGTCTTTCCATATCTCCTCGCCTATCTTTTTGTATTTTCTTTACCCTAGTGTAATTCTGTATATGATGTTGCCTAAACAATTGAAATAGTCTCAGCTCTCTCCTCATTTCTTCTTTCCACACAGTTTGTCCTATACACAATGACTGCCTAAAGCAAAGATTGGTTTATATTAATTGAGACTCTGAACAGCATGCGAGACAGAAGTTCTGAGGGTTCAATCCCTACCCACATAATTCAGGTCCAGAGGTAAAGACCAACATGTAGCAGATGATGGCAGCACATGGAAAAAACCCTACTGCCATATTCTTATCTGTAAAATTGAAACAATGATTATACATTCCTCCTGGAGTATGGAGAGGATTAAGTGATTTATACCTAGTAACACACTTAGTTTTTGATATACTTGTAGCAACCATGCAATAAACACTAGCCATTAATATAATTGCCCCCCCACCCCGAGTGCTTACCACAGTGTTAGATACTCTGATATTCTAACTTTCAAAGATAGTGAACATAAATCACTTTTCTAAGTCACCCAATGAGTCAGGGAATCTTGAACAGAGCCAAAAGTCTGAAGTCTGTTTACCCAGATCTCCCATAAGGGATTATGATTTTCCAAATAAACCAAACCATGTCCTTTTATTTTACCATCCATTTTCAGTATGCTTTATTTTTCCATGATGTATTTTAGCAGAAGATGATTTTCATGTTCTTCTCACACAATCAGTTTATACAAAAGAGCCCAGTAATAATGCCCACATTCTATACTATACTCTGTCATATAACCCTTGCCAGCACTCACAGCTCATACTTTTTTCCTCTTCCAATAATCATACATATTTATTGACATACAATGAAACATCTTTTTCAACAAAATAAATTATAAATATTACATATAAAAATAATAGCAACAGTAAAAGGGAAGACTAGAAAATAGGACCCCAAACTCCTAACACCCTGAGGATTTGAGAACTAAAATGACATATGCTTTGCTGAATCTCAAAGATAATCTCTGAAAGTGCCCAAAGAAAGCCTGGAGGATATGGATAAGAATCAAAACTATCATCCATTTCCAAACATGCCCAGAAAAAGCATGTTCTCTCTAAGCTGCCAAGATGAATGCAAGACAGAGAGCTGGGTGTTTTTTTTTTTTCTTTTCATCTCATATGGCTTTTCAGATGTGTCCCAGAATAATTTTTAAAAAATATACAGGCTGTCCTTATTAAAAAGGAATATAGAAGTTTTTTATTGTGCAGCAGTGTGAAAAGACAGAATGCTGAGACCCGCGTTCCCAGTGGGCGCCACCCAGAGACACCCAGAAACGCTGCATGATCCTGTGCGAGGTGCTGAGGAATTTTGACCTTTGGTTTCCAGGGTTACAAAAGTTAGGGATACTGACTTCTGCTCCTGCCTAATTCAACAAGTTGTTATTGAGAATAATAACTAGCATTTGTGCAGCAATCTAAAGACTGCCTTTCACTTATAAACAACAACAATGCTTTAAGTGCTATCATCATCATCATCATCATATTCTTTTGACAAATAGGGCACTGAAGTTCAAAAATTGTTAAACTACCTGTGTAAGTTCAGAGTAAGTGGCAAAGTGGGACTCAACCCACATTTCCTAGCTCTACACCTTTGATTGCCCCATTAGGTTATAATTATACGGACACCAGGATTTCTTATCATCCTTTTCTCAAGGCTGAGCATGGTGTCTGGCACATTGTAATCACTCAGTAAACATCTGAGGAACTGAGAGGAACCAAGACACGCAGTGAAAGGTCTGTTTCATTGATGGTCCATCAGAAAGACACCACTCAGAACCACTGCACCCAGGATCAGAAGGAAGGTACTGGATAAAAAATATTTCTATCACTTAAATCTAAAGTGAACTATCACACCAAAGCAATATGTATGCTCTGTGTCACTGTTAGGTCTTCTGGTTTTGGCTGGTTGCAGGGAACAGAAATTTAGTCAATGAGGAAAAGATGAAAAATCTTCTTTACAGAAAAATTTCAAATGATATCTTAGACTTGGCAATGTTCTTTCAGATGTGACACATAAAAATACAAGCAACCAGAGGAAAAAAATAGATAAATTGCGCTTCATCAAAGCTTAAAACTCTTGTGCTTCAAATGCTATCATCAAGAAAGTGAGAAAACAAACTACACACTTGAAGCAAATATTTGCCAGTTACATATCTTATAAGAAAATTTTGCTCAAAATATGTTAAAAATACTTGAAATGCAATAATAAAACAGATTAATAAGTCAATTTTTAAATGGACAAAGAATTTAAGTAGACAAGTCTCAAGAAAAAGATATACAAATGGAAAATAAGTATATGAAGAGGTAGTCGGCATCCTTGATCATTAGGGAAATGAAAATTAAAAGCACTGAGGCATTACTTCACATGCTAGAAGGGCTTGCACTTAAAAATGTAAATAACAAGTGTTGGAGGAGAGGTAGAGAAATTGGAACCTCACATTATCCCTGATGGGAATTTAAATTGGTGTCGTCACTGTGAAAGCATTTTGGTGTTTTCTCAAAAAGCTAAACATAGAATTACCATATGACCCAGAAATTCCTAATATTACCCAGAAGAATTGAAAATATATGTTCAGACAAAAGCTTGTACATGAATATTCATAGAAGCATTATTCATAGTAGCCCAAAATAGACTCTAAACATCTATCAACTGAAAAATGGCAAACAAAATACATGCCTGTAGAACAAAAATAGGGGCACATCATTTGACCTTTGGTTAGGCAAAGATTTAGATATGTCACCAAAAAGGCATGAAAAATTTAAACCTGATAAATTAGACTTTATCAAAATTAAAAACCTTTGCTCTTTAAAATATGTTAAGAAAAAAAGTAAATAAGTGAGTCATAAACTTGAAGTGGTATCTTAAAAACATCTCATAAAAAATATTCAGGGTGTATAAAGTACTCTTACAAGTCAATAATAATAAGATGAACAACCCATATAAAACATGGGCATATCACTACACACCTGTTTAACTAGCTAGAGAAAAAAAATTTTCTGCAGTGACAATATCAAATGTTGGCTGGGATACAAGGAGCTGAATTTCTTACACATTGCTTGTGGGAACATAAAATGTTATAGGCATCCTGTATAATAGTCTGGCAATTTCTTATGAAATTATACATGTGCTTACAGAAGTTGTATTTAAACTAAATTACTCTTTTTCTTAAATGACGTGTGTTCATTGGATCACATAGCCAAGAGGAATAACTAGACCTTTGCCTAGTTTATCCATCTGTCTCTTATAAACGTCTGTGTTGCTTTTCATCTCAAGTGGTTCTTCTGAAATGATGGACTTGTTGATCTTCTTTTGCTGATCCAATCTGGTCCTTCCAGCTAGCAAGCAAGAGAGATGGCATTTCTCTCTTCTTTCAAACTTTGAGCAGATGTCCTGAGAGAGTGTGGAAGAGTAGAACGTGGGTCACCTGCCCATAAGTGAACCCAGCCCGAGGCCAGGAGGGCAGAGAACTCTATAGTGACTTTCTGATGGGCGTGTGACCTTTCCTGTGATGAGTGGTAATAAAGAGTCAACTGTCAACTCCACAAAAATCCCATGGGAGGCACTCTCCACACAGAGGGGTTCTGTTACCACAAGTGGGGGGTGAGGGAAATTGTGCTAGATGAAAAAGGCATCTCACTGCCAGAGCTCACTTCCATTCTTTCAAAGCAGCCAGAGTTATTTTAAGTTAAACCTGATGTTATATCATTCTCCTGCTTCAGACTGTGCCATGTTTTGTATTTCTCTGAGAATAAAATTAGAATCTCCCAGAGAACTCAAAGGCCGTCATACTCTAAGCCTCCCTTAAAAGATTAAATTTTCTGTCACTCTCCATCATGTTCTTCTCCAGAAACCCTGGCCTTTTTTTTTTCCAGTAACACATCCTGCTTCTTCATAATCCATGTCCTTTCTACACACGCTGTTGGTATACTTGAACCTGCCCATTGAAACCCCACCAAGAGGCACCTCATCATTTGTAGGGCTCAACTCAACCCTCATTCCGTAATGAAGTTTTCCTGACTCATCAGATTAAGAAGATTCACCCTGTTAATACTCATACATGATACCTGCACGTCTCCTTTACAGCGTTTGCCTCAAGTGTGATTATGTGATCATTTATATAATTATTGTTTACTAGCTGTTCCCCTCCTGTTAGAATATAAGCTCCTAAGACCTGAGACTTAGCATCTCTTTCACCATTTACTTTTAGCACAAAACCTGACAGAGAAAGCTCTCCATTTTCTCCTCAATAAATGAACAAATCTGGTGAGAGACCAGAGAGGGCTGATAAATTTGGTTTGAGATGGATTGAGTCAGAAATATTGACAAGTCAAGAAGTTAGGAAATTTGTAATAGAGGTTGGAAATATGATGATTCCAATGAATGGCTTCCAGCATTCCAGGGGACTAATGTCTTTCCAAAAAAGATGATCAAAATATCAAAAATGTATTTTGCTGCCCCTTAAAGGAAGATTGATTTCCACTCGGGTGTTGTGAGTTGATGAATCTGGGGATATAAAAAGCCCAGGTCCATTCTGAAATTATTTACTCTCTTAACAGCCACTGCTTTCCTGACAAGCTCGACCCAAACTGCAGGCCCAACCGTGGGCAAAAAAGAAGGGAAAACATTCACACAGAAACCTGAGGTCATTTTTATATTATTTACTCCAGTCATTCACCTTAGAAACTGAACTCTGATTTAGAGATTCAAACAACCCCCTAATGGGTACATTTTCTACCATCCTTTCCCTTGGTAAACAGCTTCTAGAGACACTAAAAGCACAGGATTTCTTTCTGAGAGGAGTCCAGTGTTCTGTGTCTTTTTCAACATCCTCTTCTCCAGACACACTCTCTGCCCAAAACAGAGGTTTTGCTTGTTTGGGGTTATTCTGAGCTTAAGGAGTACTTCTGAAGAGAGCAGTCTAAGGGGGTGTTTCTGTATTTTCCTTCCTGAGGCGTATGCAGGGAAAGTTTAAAAAAAAAAAAAAAGCCCTACCACACCTACACTTTCATTCAAAACAACCCAGCAATCATTTTTCTTAATATTTAGCAGTGAGTTCCTGCATGCGAGTTCTTTAATAATGAAGAATGTAGCTAATGTTTTCAAAAACCAATTTTCATTGTAAAAGAGAGCTATTGGGTTAATTTTTTAAATTATCAAATGTCTCAACCTAAAGGGAAAAAAATGACAGGGAGGAGGAAAAAGCCCAAGGGAGAGGAAACAGCTGTGCTTTCACTTTATCCCCAAGTTCAACCAAACCCTACTGCACTGGCAGTTTATATTGTCAGAGGCAGATGAAAAACCCTAGAGCCAGGAAACAGAACCTAATGCAAAACCCTTAGAAGAAAGGATTTGTGCTGAGAAGTAAAGGAAGAAAAGTTGTTAGAATGTCTTGGAAGCTAGTTTGTCCTCCAGTGCCATTTTATAGCTTAGCCTCTGAGAAATCTCTCCATACACAGCTATGTGAGATGCCTGCCTCATTTGCAAGGGACAAAAGGAGAATAAATATTTAACTTGAGCTAAGAAAGGGTAGTCACTCAGCCACAGGTCTGCAGGCCTCTGTATCAGCTTATTTAATACAACTGGTCCCTTGTGTTTCTCAAACCCTGTCCTACGCTCATTTATGCCAGAAATTGCAGACTTAAAAAGCAAATATTTGCCTTGCTTCTTCTGACTTATTTAACTTAGCATAATCCTCTCCATTTTCATCCAATGTTGTCACAAATGGCAAGAGTTCAGCCGTTTTTATGGCTGAGTAATATCCCATTATGTGTATACATATCAATCTATATTCTAGTGTTAGATTCAAAGTTTGAATTCTACTGTCACAGATTGTGTAGTCATATTTATAAGTCCTTCTGAAAATCTAACTTAAAATTTAAAAACACAGGCTTACCTCTATAACCTTGGCCATATCACTAAACAAAAAAAAAGTTTCTCTTCCTTCAAATATGAACAGTAAGTTCATATCACTCTCAGACTCTGTATCTCCCAGAGCTGCAGCACATAGAACATTACTTTTCAGAAAATTTCCTTCCTGCTCTACTTCTGTTTTAAAGTCTCACTAAGCAACCATGAATCAGAGAACAGTATCTACAAAGGGGAAAACAGTAATATTAGTTCAGCGAAACCAGGAAACACACCTTAGCCAATGATCTTGATTAAGATCCCCAGAAGAAGATATATCAATAGTCTTTGTCCTCAAATGATATGTAGGAAAAAAATACGATTCTCTCTTCTGGAGCATTCTTAACAAAAAAGTAGAATCTAAATCTAATCTTAAGAAACATCAAAGAAACCCAAAGTGAGAGGCATTTTACTAACAATTGACCATAACTCAGAAGTTGCCATGTCACTCAAGAAAGAATGGGAAATTGTGACAGAGAAGACTAAAGGGAAAATCAAGCTCTCTGGAATTCTGGAATGAAAAATAAGAACTCTAGGGGGAAAAATGATGAAATGTGAGTAAGTTTAGTTAATAGTGTTGTAATTTCCTAATTTTAATAATTATCTAATAGTTATAACACTTATTACCATTGGGGGGAGGAAACTTTAAATTATTTACAAATTAAAAGTTTAAAAAGAAGTATCGGAAAAAAGATTCTTAATTTTCTTTATTTGATAGGAAGGAGGAAATAAGAACGAAATACTACAAACTGAATTGTGTCCCTGCCCAAATTCTTGTGTTGAGTCCCTAACCTCCCCTCCCATGCACTGTGATGATATTTGAAAGTTACCTTTGAGAGGTAACTAGGGCTAGATGAGGTGATAAGAAGTTGTGTCCTTAAGATGGAACTAGCACCTTCTAAGAGGCTAGGTACAGGTGGCAATGCCTCTGCTCTCTCTTTCTCTCTTTTTCTTTCTTTCCCTTCCCCATCTCACTCCACCCCATCCTCAGGTACACTGGGAAGTTATGTGACATAGGTTAGTATAAAATTCACTGGGTGTGAAATTGAGCTTAAGAACTAAAGAAAGATTTAAAAATAAGTTTTATGACAAAACTATCAAAATATGGCTGCAGAATTGGGTTGCTAGGGGGTAAGGGAGGATGGGAGTGGGAACAAATAGGGAGTGGAGACCCAGTGACATAGGGTAAAAGACTGTGTATGGGTGCTTTGATGATGGGGGTGGTGGTAACCTAACATCTGAGGTGTGAACCTAGTCCCCAAAATCATATGTGGTAAAGTAAACCAATGTTACCAAAATAAAGAAAAAAAACAAACAAACATGCAAAGAAATATCTTAACAATATCCTTTGAATATTAAAAAATATATATAAAACAAATAGGTTTTAATTTTTTTTTTTAAAGGCAGTCATATGAACACCACGCAAGATGACAGCATCAACCAGCTAGGAAGAAAAATCTCACCAAAACCCAATCATACTGATATCATGATCACGAACTTCCAGCCTCTAGAACTATGAGAAAAGCAATCCCCATTGTTCAAGTCACCCCTTCTGTAGTATTTTGTTATAGTGACCCAGCTAGCGCATCAATTAACCTACCAATTGGTGATCTTCATAGCAATCTTCTAGTTCAAATATAATACAATGTTCTATATATCTCAGTTGTTTCCTAAGTTATTACCTTCTATGGTTGTAATTGCATCCCTCCAAAATAGCAGAGACTTGTTGACTCTGAATCACCATTCATAGATCTGCTCTTAATAGAGAGTGGGCTGTTTCCACAGTCTGCCCCCAGATCTACTCTCCATGCTGCTCTGTGCTCTGTGGGTGGAGGGTGACTCTGCAGTAGGACAGTCCTACCCCTGCCCAGTGTCTGTCTTCTGGGTGGATGTCGGAGGCCGGCTCCGACCGAGGTTGGGTCCCCGGGGGTGGTGGGGAAAGCGTCGGCGGCAGCAGGAGAGGGGGAAGGGGAATGAGAGACAGCACGCACACCGAGTAGTGATCAGGCTGCTCCGTTTATTGCCCCAACAGTGGGGTTTTTTACACCATAAATTTGGCTAGCAGGCATAGTTTCTAAAGATAATGATTGACTACAAGAATGAGGTAAAAATAACAGGATACATATTTTTGTTAAGCACATGATTGATTACATTTTGTTTACAATCAGGTGGTTTCCGGGGAAAATATTTTTTTGCTTAAGGTAAATTTTCTAAGGTATGAGGTATAAACATAATGATTAACCT
>PVIJ01010644.1:0-59092 GCA_004024925.1 Scalopus aquaticus | reverse complement strand
ATGTCCAAAAATAGATGATTGGATCCAGAAGATGTGGTACATATACACAATGGAATACTATTCAGCATGGAAAGAAGATAAACACATGCAATTTGCAGCGACATGGATGGAATTAGAGGGGATCATACTCAGTGAAATAAGCCAGAAAGAAAGAGAAAAATATCGAATGGTTTCACTTATAACAGGACTATAGGGAGACTGGGTGGGAGAGAGACAATCAGTGGGGGGGAGGGGGGGAGGGAGCCGGAGGGAGGGAAGGGAAAGGGCACAAAATGGAATAGAAAAGAACACAAGCGACCATGGAGATGGATCACGGGTGAATTGGTGGTGGGCTACCCAAGGGGAATACAAAATGTAAAAGACATAAATAACAATAAAAATATATATTTAAAAAATTAAAAAATAAAAAAATATATTTCCTTAATATCAAAACCAAAGACTTTATAAGAAAATAAAACTATATGCTAATATTCCTCGTAATAGTTGCAAAAAACATCAACAAACTATTAACAAATTGAATCCAGAAATACATAAAAACATAATATATCATGACCAAGTGGGTTTTCTCCCAGACTAGCAAAGGGCAAAACTTCAGCACATTAACAAGTCAGAAAAATCATCCCTTCAAAAAACACAGGAAAATAATTTGACAAAATCTAACATTCATTCCTGGCATTTTTCAAAAAATCTAAGCAAACTACGAGGAGAACTTCCTTGACCTAATACAAAAAAAAAAAAATTTCTACAACTAATAACATGCTTAATTTCCCATAAGATTAGGTACAAGGCAAGGAAATTCTCTCCCATTGGTGCTTTTCAACATAGTACTGGAAATCTTAACTAGAGTCAAGAAAAGGAAATAAAACATATACAGATTGGAAAGGAAGAAATAAAACTGTCCCTATGAGCAAATCCTATGATAATCTATGTTAAAAAATACCCAGGAATCTATTATACACACACGTGCACACACACACACACACACACACACACACACACACACACACACCCTCCTAGAATTCCTGGAATTAACTGAATTCAGCAAGTTCAGCAGGATAGAAGGTCAACACCAAAAAATAACATTTCAACATAAAAGCAATAATTAATTGGAAAAAGGTAACTGTTAAAAAATCCAAAAATGAAATTCTTAATGTAAAAATATAGCAAAGAGTGCCTAGGTCTGTATGCTGAAAACTACAAATGCTGATAAAAAAAATAAAGGAAGACATAAATGGAAAGATGCTGTTTATGAATTAGAAGAACCAACCTACTGTAGCTGTCAATACTCCCCAAAGTGATCTACAGATTTAATAACACCCCTATCAAATCCTAGTTGTATTTTATAGGAATAAACAAGATAACTGTAAAGTTTATACTGAAGAGTAAAGAAATGAAAGACAATGTGGTTAGAGTCAAATTATCTGATTTTAAGACTTATATAAAAGTTATAATAATCATAATGGTGAGGAATTGGAAAAAGATAGATCAATGGGACAAAATGGTCCAAAACTAAACCCACACAAATTTGATATTTGACAAAAGTGTAAAAATAATTCAATAGAAGACAATCTTTTCAACAAGTAGTGTTAGAACAATTAGTCATCCAAATGCAAAGGAAAAAAAGGAACTTTAACCCAAACTTCACACCTTATACAATAATTAACTCAAAATAGATCATAAAACTAAATGTAAAATAAAACTTTTAGAAGAAAACATAAGAGGATATCCTTGTGAACTGGGTGGGTAGGGAAGGAGTTCTTAGAAATGACATCAAAAGAATAATCCATAAAAGAAAAAAATCATAAATTCGACTTCATCTAAATTAAAAACATTTTTGACAAAGATACTTTCAAGGCAATGAATGACAAGCTACATGTGCAAAGAAAATATTTGCAAATACTTTTCTCCAACAGCAACAGACTTGTATCCAGGACATATAAGGAAATCTCAAACTCAACAATACATCAATTAATAACCTAATTTAAAAGTGGGTAAGAACTCGGGAACTTCACCAACGAAGATAAATAAGCCCATGAAAAATACTCAACATCATTAGTCATTAGGAAAATGAAGATTAAAAATAGCTTCATGCTATTGCATGAAGCAATAGCACTGCACAAAATAGTTAGTACTAAAACAAAAATAAATACAATTCCAAGTGCTGACAAGGACGAGGAGCAATTGAAGTTCTTATATTGGTTATTATATCTTCCCCTTGACCAAAAATGGTGAAGCTACACTGGAGTACAGTTTGGTAGTTTCTACAACAAACTGTACTTTATATACCAGCAATCAGTTACAAAATGGATTTCTTTTTTTTTTTTTATTGTGCATTCTTTGGGTTTATTTTTTGTTGTTGTTGTTATTTTTATTTGTGTGTTTTACATTACTGTATATTCCCCATAGGTTTCCCACCACCAATTCACCCGTGTACCATCACCATAGTCCCTTGTGCTCCCCTCTCCCCCATTCTGAGCCCCAATCCTCACCCCCTCACTGATTGTCGCTCTTGTATTTGGTTCCCCTATATTCCTGTTATAAGTGAGACACTCGATATTTTTCTGTTTACTTTTGGCTCATTTCACTGAGCATGATCCCTTCTAGTTCCATCCATGTTGCTGTGAATTACATGTGTTTATCTTTTTTGAATGCTGAATAGTATTCCATTGTGTATATATACCACATCTTCTTGATCCAGTCATCTATTTTGGGGCATCTGGGTTGTTTCCATTCCTTCGCTATTGTAAATAGTGCTACAGTAAACATACGGGTGCATGTATCCTTTTGGATTAGTGTTTTTGTGTCCTTTGGGTAGATTCCCAAAAGTGGTATTGCTGGGTTGTATGGTAGCTCCACGTTTATTAATTTGAGGAAATGCCATATGGCTTTCCATAGCGGTTGGATGAGTTTGCATTCCCACCAGCAGTATAGAAGAGTTCCTTTTTCTCCACATCCTCACCAGCATTTGTTGTTGCCTGTTTTTTTAATGTGTGCCATTCTCACTGGTGTGAGGTTTATCTCATTGTGGTTTTGATTTGCATTTTCCTGATTATAAGTGATGTTGAACATTTTTTCATATGGCTGTTGGCCATTTGCTTTTCTTCTTTGGAGAAGTGTCTTTTTAGCTCTTCTGCCCATTTTTTGACTGGATTGTTGACTTTGTTTTTGTTGAGTTGTGTGAGCTCCTTGTAGATTTTAGTTATCAGTCCTTTATCAGTTGTATTGTGTGCAAAGGTTTTCTCCCAATTAGTAGGGTGTCTGTTTGTTTTGATTATTGTGTCTTTTGCTGTACAGAAGCTTTAGTTTGATGTAGTCCCATCTGTTTATCTTTTCCTTGACTTCCTTTGCTTTTGGGGATGTGTCTTTAAAGATTTTGCTGAGATGTATGTCGTGTAGAGTTTTGCCTATATTTTCTTCTATAAATTTTATGGTTTCAGGTCTTACGTCCAGGTCTTTTATCCATTTTGAGTTGGTTTTTGTGCATGGTGTGAGGTAGTAGTCTAGCTTCATTTTTTTGCATGTAGCAGTCCAGTTTTCCCAGCACCATTTATTGAACAAGCTAATCTTGTTCCATTGTATATTCTTCGCTCTTTTGTCAAAGATTAGTTGTCCATAGGTATGTGGATTTATTTCTGGGTTTTCTATTCAATTCCATTGGTCTGTGCTTCTGTTTTTGTTCCAGTACCATGCTGTTTTAATTATTATGGCTTTGTAGTATAGTTTGAAACCTGGGAGTGTAATCCCATGGATTTCTACACACAAAAAAAAAAACCATTTGTAGCAGCATCAAATAAATCATGTACCTAG
Source organism: Scalopus aquaticus (assembly GCA_004024925.1). NCBI lineage: Eukaryota > Metazoa > Chordata > Mammalia > Eulipotyphla > Talpidae > Scalopus > Scalopus aquaticus. The sequence continues at coordinate 55,285 of PVIJ01010644.1, read as the reverse complement.
GAATCAATATGCCACATCTCTTTTCTGAGAAACATTAAAGAAATCTTCAATACATGCACATCTATACATCATGGAAAGGATGACTAAATGCTGTAAAGATGTCAAATCTTCTCCAACTCCATTCAACATCCCAATGGGTGTTTATTGCTGCTGCTGAACTTAATAATCTACTTCTAAAAAGTACATGGAAATATAAACAGCAAAGAGTAGCCAACACAATCTTGTAAAGAACAGGAACTTGCTTTGTCAGATATCAAACATAATACAAAGTTAAGATAAGTAATATAACATAGTACTAGTAAAAAGTTAGGGGGCTTAACGACCTAAATATGAAATGCAAATTTATAAGCTGTTAGTATTTAATATGCATAAATCATTTCATAATCCTAGGGTAGGGGGTGGGGTTCTTCTTTTAGTCACAGAAAGCATTAAGATATAAAGATTTTTGACCTATGAGAGTAAATTAAAATAACTAATTTTCAACACAGATGCCACAAAAAGGGTGAACAGAAAGCCCTAAAATGAAACAAAATATTTCAACACATATAACTGATCAGTATTCAAAATAGAAAAATTGTACAAAATGATTTAAAAAGATGGTTCGGTATTTAAAAAGGGGGGGGCGGGCAAAACATTTGAACAAGTCATTCACTTAAAAAAAGAAAAAAGAAAACCATGGAACCAATAAATATATTAAAAGATGTTCAACCTACTTAGTAAGGAAAATGTAAATAAAACTTCACTGCACACTCACCTTTAGATTAATAAATAGCACTTACAGCTGACACTAATGAAATGTTGGTATGAATGTGCAGCAAGAGAAGTCTTATTCAATTTCAGCAGGATATTATAAAAGACAGTATTATCACTTTATAAAGCAGTGGTTGTTTTTATATTTATTTATTGAAGTTGATTATATGTATATCTCACACAGCGATTCCACTTATAATAGAAAACCTTACACATGTACATCAGGCATAGGTATAAAAACAATAACAATATTCAGAAAAGCTATGAACTTCCTAGAATCTACATGGATTTTTTATACAAAGAATTACTATATAGTAATGACATGTAATCAACCACTGCTATGCATAGCAAATTAATCTAACAAAGTTCAGGGAAAGGCAAGAAACAAAAGAATGCATACACACTCATGAATCTGTTCACATAAATTTCAAAAGTAGGACAAACTAAACTCTAGCTTAAGGATGTATTCCGAGGTAGAAAACTACCCCCAAAAGGAAAGGTAATGATAAAAGTCAACAGCAGTGATGAGCTCTAGGGGATTGGGAGAAATTAACATCAGGCAGAAGCACTAGGGCAGTTTAACAGCTTACGTGGAATTTTACTTTTTAATCTATGTGGTATTTTACATGATGCTGAGCTTTATGTAAAGTGTACATACATATTTGTTTTAGGCACTTTTCCAACTATGTATTGTATCTAGCAATTTTTCTTTAAAAATCTTGTTTCTTAAACATCCCTTTGTAGACCATATACCCAGAAATATGAGTTTCATTACAAATTATATATTTTAGAGCCAAAAATAGTTTAAAGTTTGCTGTTATTAATTGCAATAATTTAGATATACCTGCTTTACAAAAATATTGGAGAATTTACTAACACTAATATGTAGTTGAATATATGCATTTAACGACACTGTATTAATAGCATAGGTATATCAAGTGGCACAGATACTTATGGTTCACCAAGTCCTTAAGTTGAACATAAAAGGAAGTTCTATTACACTGGTCAACAAATTTTTACAAAAGTCATGTTACTGAAATAAAATTAGTCATTTCCTATCAATTGGTATGTGCTCAACATGAATATGACAGTCAAATTCTAATTTTGGCTCTAGTATTTTTTGTAATCTGCACTAAGTGGATGTTTACATGACAAAAAGCTTGCCAATAGTAATAGGCCTACGGTTAATACCTGTAAAAAATCAAGTCATAGACTACTTCTTAGATTTCTTCGCTTGTCTTTTATACAGCTGTTCAGGAGCATCTCTGGGGAGAGTCCAGCAGTAGTCAGCCAGCATTGGAGTGGACCATTTTCCCAGGTATCTTTGTTCCATTGAGCGATATCTTGATGAAAACATTCGCCATGTTCATCACTAACCATATCACAGTTTTCAGGGAAAAAATTCAGATGGGAATGAAGGAAGTGGATCTTTAGAAACATATTGCAGCCAAGTTTCTGATACTGCATCAACATGTATTCTACTAGTTCCTTGTAGTTTTCTGTCCTAACATTCCCAAGAAAGTTTGTAGACACTAGGCAAAAAGCAATCCATGTTTGTTTCGCATCACCCTGCAGCAAGTTGTTGAACCGGTCATCTTTGAAGAGCTCTCGAATCTGAAGACCCACAAAAACTCCCTCTTTAGTCTTTGCTTCGCTGAGTCAAGGAAATTTTTCATGCAGGTATTGGAAAGGTGGCAAGGTCCAGGCTATGGCTTTCACGAAATTCTTCATCAAACCTAGTTGGATGTGAAGGGGTGGTAGCAGGATTTTGTGAGCCTCGACCAGAGCTGGGTGCTGGATATTCTTCTTTCCAACTGCTACATTTTGTCTGCGAGTCCATTCCTTCCGCAAGTAGTGCAATTCACTTGCTCGGCTATCCCGCTCACATAAGAAAAACATGTATTTTGTATATCCCTGCTGCAGTCCCATTAAAAGGGCAACTAGCTTCAAATCACCACAGACGTGCCAGCTGTACTTGCTATACTCAATGGAATTCAGTAGCTGCTTTAAGTTATCGTATAAATCTTTCATGTGGACAGCATGTGCTACTGGAATAGATGGAAGACGGTGTCCATTGTGCAAAAGCACAGCCTTAAGACTCAGTTTCGAAAAGTCTAGAAATAGTCTCCATTCTTGTGGGTCATGAGCAATTTCTAAGGCATTCATGAGACCCTCAATATCGGATCAGAATACCAGAGTACTTCCCTTTCTGAAGAAAGGCTCCAACTGCTGGTGGTGCTTTTGATGTAAAGTAATTGTGAAATCTTCTTCTAGAAGATTCCATTGATGGAGTCTTGATCTTAGCAATCCTGCCTTGTTCTTGGATAAGTCCAAATCACAAACCAGGTCATTTAGTTCTTCCTGTGTTAGTCTGTGTGGGGTTGATGATGCACCACAGTGAAAATCTGGATCACTGCATGCTGATGGAACAGGTGAAGAACAGGTCGGCTCACCCTTGTCCTCATCAGATGAATCAAGAGAATATTCTGCTGGAGGTTCTGGAATAGGAATTCCCTCTCCATGTGGAATTGGTCTCAATGCAGACAGAATGTTTGGGTAGACTATCCTTGACTTCTTTGCTTCATTATTCGCTGGAAAGAGGAGGAACCAAGCAGAAGTAACAGTCTTTTATGTGATTGCTTGGCTCTCTCCACATCATGGGGACTGCACATGACATTGATGGTCTTTTGCCATTTCACCACTGTGAAAGCTGTGTTGTACATGTAGCACAGCATATATGCGGGACTCAAGGCTTGTCTTAGTCACCAACTTTGCATCCAAAGTAAAGATGATAAGCCTTCTTCACTTTTCTTCTGTTTGGCATATGTCACTTCCCCACAAACACAGCAGAAATTGTCCACGCTATTAACGCACTTACGAGGCATTACTGTTCTGTATTGTGCCTAAGTGGATAATATAATAACAGTTCTGGAACAGTAGCTTAATGTGTCTCGCACAAAGTCTGAAATATTTTCAATGCTCAACCTTTCTGACAGGGCTTTATATAGTGCACAGCTGACATCAGCTTACTTCAGCAGCCGCCTGGCAGTAGTATTGCATTGCATCAGAAAATGATGCAATCAACCCTGGATGATGTGTGCATGATGGCATTATGTAATACGATGCACTATTACATCATTCTAGGCTGATTTTGGATGTTGCTGCAGTCCTATGGATAAATTTACACGGTGAAACATATAAAATGAATTATATGAAATATCTTCAAAATAAGAGCTAATAAAAAATTTTCAGGGTTATATTCATGTTCAGCACACTGAGATACTACAGATTAGGGCCTTTTTTAAGTCAGTAATGATCTCACTGCTGACCAGTGTTATCGACCAAGCACTGCCAAATAACCACATTAAGAATTTTAGAGGCCTGAACTTCAGCTTGGGAAGCTGCAGTTCAGGCTCCTGTGTATGCCCAGGTTAGAGCTGGGGCTGGGCCACCCTTCCTGGCCCTATCCCTCTAATTGGCTTGCATGGACACCTATGAACACCAGCAGCAGTGACCCCACCTTCCAAACCCACTGGTGAAACAGCTAAGTGAAGTATTTGAGAATGGCACCCCAAATGGACTCCTTCCCCAGAATCTTTTCTGCCCTTGGAGACAATTTCACCTGCTGGGTTGGACTTGCCTGGGGCAACCAGTTTTCCCTTAAGAATTTAGATGTCCTTATCCTCCCCCTCCCTCCCCCTCTCTCTTATTTGGTTTCCCTATATTCCTGTTATAAGTAAAAGATATACATAATAATAAAATATATATATATATATTTTTTAAATAAAAAAATAAAGTGACTACATTAAAAAAAAAAAGAATTTAGGTGTCACTGGGTCTCCCTGGTGGTGCACAGTTTAAGTGTCAGCCTATGAAGCTATCCTCAGCCACTGCAGCAAGAGTTCGATCCCCGGTCAGGGAGCTGACCCCCATGGCACAGCAGACCTCTCCTGCCTCGCCAGTTGCTCCCCTCAGTAGTGTATTTTGGTCAATCTGCCTGTTCTGCTCTCCACTTTGGTGAATCCTTTCACCACCCCACACCTCTGGCCTTTACCCCAGCTTGTATGCATAAATAGATAAATCTTTACCAAAAAAAAAAAGGAAGAAGAATTTAGGGGTCAGCTGTCAGCTCTGAGCCAGACTGAGCTCCTCTCAAGCAGGGGTATCCCAAGGAGTGAACAGGACAGCCCTCAGATGTCCCTCTGGTCAGCCAGGGCTCAGACAAGTCCTCAAGAACTGAGACACTCTGATCTTCAGGTTCAGCACAAGAGAGGGAAACCGAAAGGCAGGGTACTGGGGAGCTCTCCCTTTACCAGCCTGCAAGATGATAGCCCCCTGGAACCTGGCCATCAGGACAGGTAAGCCGCCTCCTCCAGAGTGTGAGGGAGCCAAAGAAAGGGAGCAGCCTGGGAGCAGAAGGAAGTGCGTGGAGCAAGGCCAGGACCATGTCGAGGAGAATCACACTCTCCCTCGGTAGAGAACCAGACCTTGGAGTTCACCCACGGCCTAGCACTATCAGGCCCTGCCGGCCCTTCTTTCCCTGGGTGAATGGAAAGACTCATTTCTTCTACCCCCCTACTTCCAAACTACCAACTGTGAGTTTTATTGATCTTTCTTTGTGTCCTACACGTTTTTGTTTATTAAAGGAAGTGATTTTTTTAAAAAAAAAGAATTTTATGCTTAAATATTGTGGTTTCAAATTGCAGCAAACTAGCAATCATCTCAGTCTTCAGTTAACAGGCTTAAGCATAAACAGATCTCCTTTCAAAATGGGATTTTGCTTTTTAAGAAAAAGATGCCATCTATTTAGCAATACTATACTAAGAAACATAATTCGGCTATGTTGTAGTTTTTCACATTCCAAAAAACAATAATGGGCTGACCAGAAATTTTCCTGATACAATTGGGTACTGGTTTTAGGTAACAATTCTTTTTTTTTTAAGATTTATTTATTTATGCCTACAAACTGGGGTACAGTCCAGAAGTGTGGGGCGGCAAGAGAGTTCACCAGAGACAGAGTGGGGAGCAGAACAGGCAGATCGACAGAAATACACTGCTGAGGGGAGCAGCGGATGAGGCAGGAGAGGTCTGCCGCGCCATGTGGGAATCTCCCCTGCTGGGCGTTGAGCTCACGCAGCCACTCGCTGCTGACAGTTCCACAGCGCAGCACCCCACAGCGCCACCGGGGAGGCCCTCAGTAATAATTCTTAACAGCTTTCTTGGTTTGGAATTAGACTAAGAAGAAAGTTGGGAACAAGTTTAGATGACAGTGTTATTGAAAGAAGCAGTTTTCTCCCTAGAGGCAGCTCTCCATCAGTATTAACACAGCAACAGTTTGGGTCCATGTGTGTATGGACTGAATCGTGTCCGCCAGTATTTTGGTATGGCAGTCCAAACAGATGAACGCAATGCATGAAAAAACAATTTCAAATTGTCCTTTTCTTTCCAAGGCAAAAACCCTATAGTGTTAAAACCATGAAATCTTCATACTCTGAGATCCTAGATGATTCTGCTTTTCACTAGATTTCACTGTCATTCCTATCTTCACCCTGTAAGAAAAGCAGTGAGACCCTTAATTTACTTTACTACAAATAGACGTTCTTTATAGCAGTTTGGTTTGGTGTAAACGCTTCCTTAATTATCTCCCAGGTTGCCATAACACCGTACCACAGACAGGGTAGCTGGAGCAACCTTTATTTTCTCACAGTTCTGGAGGCTAGAAGTCCCAGGTTAAGGCTCTGGGGGCTCTTTCTGATGAGAACTGTCCTCCACTTGCCTTCTCTCCATGTCCCCGTTGGCATTTCCTCTGGCTGGTGTGCCCTGGGTCTCTTCTTCCAACATCAATGCCATTAGGAGCACCCACCCCCTGGACTTCAGTTCACCTTGCAGGCCCCATCTCCAAACTGGGAGTGAGGAATTCGACATCAGAAGATTTTTTTTAAAGATTTATTTATTTATGTACACAAGAACTGGGGTGTAGGCCAGAGGTGAGGGGGAGGGGGTGAGAAGATTCACCAGAGACAGAGTGGGGAGCAGAACAAGCAGATCTACTGAAGTACACTGCTGAGGGAAGCAGTGGGCAAGACAGGAGAGGTCTGCTGCGCCATGTGGGAAGCTCCCTGGCCGGGGATCAAACTCGTGCTGCAGTGGCTGCAGATGGCTTCATAGTGTTGAGACTTAACCAGCTGCACCACCAGGGAGGCCCAATATTGGAAGATTATTAACAGAAATAAGCGTTCAGTTTATGACAACTAAATACAACCTGTCTTCGTCGGTTATCATTTAAAAAAATGTTAGAGCTCCCAACTTTAGCAAGAGAAACAACGAAAATCTGTTCAGTACATAAACACTGGGATAAAACACTACCCATCTTAACATGACTCATTCTAAATAATAGTCAATTCTGCACGACACAATTTAAGTACTATAGGGAAATTTGGTGACCAGAAAATAAAAACAATTTAAACTACAGGAATGATTCTGTAAGGAGCTGGAGACGCTACGCCTTTGTGTGGAAGATCAAGCAGGACGTCATGAAAACACAATCGCCTGGGAACTGGCAGGTAATCTGGGAACAGACTGGGTGCTACTGGGGGGTCTTCCAGGGAAATAATAATTCAAATACCCTTCTCCCCAGCTGGGAGATAGGCAAACTGCTTTCCATTTGATTTAGTTAACATATGGTCACACAGTAGTCCTAGCTATGATCTGTACTTTACCACGTTCCCTGAAAAATCTACTACAACTGCGCAAGTACATCTAAAAGATGAGTGTCTTAAAAGAAGCCACAAGATGGACATTCCTACTCCACTTTGGGCACCTACTCCTCAGTCAATACACTAGAGGAGAAGACTCGTTAGGCTTCATCAAAATGATGGCACTACCAGTAAGAGCTACTTGGCTAAATGGGGGGGGGGGGTAGATGATTAGACAGATGATAGATAGAGAGAGAGAGAGAGAGAAAGAGAGATAGATAAGAGATATATGATAGGTAGGTAGGTAGGTAGACAGACACACAAGAGACAGAGAGATCGAGCCTCGATTCCCAGGTTAATCTTAGCAGAATTCCCTTACTCTACTATTTAAAATGATGCCTCTAGTGTCCTGAATCAAATACAAATTCCTCTGCCAATCATTCAGACAAGGGTCTCCATAATAAAGCCCACTAGATTCAACTTTATTTTCACTACCAGACACACTTGCCCTACTGCAGCTCATTGCCGGATGTGAAACCTCTCCCACCTCTCTCCACAGTCTTTCCATTCTTTGTCTCCATCCTGGAGCATTCTCTAAGGACATCACACACTGATTCAATATTACATTAAGAACTTATTACGTTCCTGAGGCTGAGAGGGTCCCTTCCTTCCAGTTTTTTGTCCACTGTTGTCTGTTGACTCAAATTTAACATTCTTATTGCTGTCTTCTCTCAATAAGTCATATCATATTTGTGGGTAAGGCTCTTAAATGTGTCACTCACTAGTCAGTTCTTCCCTGCAACCTCAATTAACTGTAGGTGACCTGTGCTTAGGAACCTAAACACATACATCCTTACACCTCCTACAGCAGATTGCAAAGGAACTAAAACACCTTGGTATCATCTGATGTTAAATATGTTCTCATTTGTACACCTGGTGAATGCTTACTTCTGTGTTTTTCTTGGAGGGAGAGAAGAACTTGACATTCTTGGAAGATTTCTTTCAGTTGCCTGACATTATCCTTAGATATCATTTATTAAGATAAATACTTACGGAGTTGCTATTACGTGTCAGATACGGGCCAAAAACGTCCTGGTAGGGCCTTAAACACTGACGCTCCCCCTGCATCCATCGCTGTTTTCTGCTCACGGTTGGCCCCCCCAATCTCCTTGTGTGACTGTATGAATGTACTCTCCCTGCCCTCAAGCAGCTTGTTTTAATGGAGGGGGGGGTAAACGGGATACAGGTGAGTGAGGTCACTTCAGAGCACGGCCATGGGAAAAACAGGATAATATTACAATCTATGCAGCAATTTGCAAAAGGAGATTTTTAATCAGTGGCTCCTCCACGCCTGGCTCAGTGGTCAAGAAGGCAGCCTCTGCGGGCCGCGTCCTGGTCCCCAACCCTGCCGCCCTCACCAGCTGTGTGGCTCTGAGCAAATGACCTAACCTTTCTGGACTCGTTTTTTCCTATCCCCTCACAGCACCGCACGCACGAGGCGTGTGCCTGGCAGCCAGGCAAGCGGTCACTAAATGGCAGTCAGGTTAACCCACCAGGGCAAAGGGCGTTGAGAACCTCAGGCCCCTCTGCCTCTGAGCCCCCTGCGGGCCGCGCTCTCCGGCCCGAGGCAGGTGCTGGGACGCGGCTGAGCTGGGCCGAGTTGCGACCTTGACTGGATCCTGGGAGGCGGGGGCCGCACCCCCTCTGGTCCGCGAGGGCGGAGATGGGCCGGCGGCGGCGCCCCAGCCCCTCCCTCCGGCGGGCGGGCTCGAGGGCTCGGAGCAGCGCGGCCACGGCGCTCTGTGCGGACGGCCGACGCGCTGGCCTCGCGCCGCGGCCGAGCCGGGCGGGCCGGCGGCGCCCGGCCCCACAGCCGCTTGCCGAGCGCCGCCCTCCCAGGGCGCGAGGCCGCGGGCAGGCTCGGCCGGCGATTGGCGGGGCGGGTGCGAGGGCCGCGGGCGGGGACGGGAGGGCGGGCACCTGCGCGCCGGCGGCGCGGCCGGCACGCGGCGCTCGCGCTCCCTGCTTAAATGAGCCGGGGCTCCCCGCGCCCGCCACTTCAGTGGGGCCCGCGCCGCGGCCGCAGGCGGAGCGGCCCGCGCTGCTGCCGTCGCTCGCGTCAGCGCCCCTGGGCTCCCGGGCGGTCGATGGGACGCGGCGCCGCGGGCCCGGAGGCGGCGCCCGTCGGGGGTCGGGCGGGCCGCGGGAGCTGAGCCCTGCCCCGCCGGCGATGGGGACGGAGCGGGGCGGCCGCCGCGCCGGGTCGTGAGCACCGCGCCTCCGCCGCTGCCTCCTCGCCGCACCGCCTCGGCCCGGGCGAGGCTCCGGGTCGCCGGGAACATGGCCCTGGCGCAGCTCTGCTCGGTCCTCAAAGGTAAGCGCCCGGGGTCGCGGACGGCGCCCCCTGCGGGTCGAGGCGGGCGGCTTCGCGCCCCTTCCCGCGCCCGGCCCCCGACGCGCTCTTTGTCTGGTGCGGGCGGACTGCGGAGCTCGCGCGCCCCCGGGACCGACCGGCTCCCCGCGCGCCTCTCCCCGGCCCTGTGCGTGTGGGCCGGCTCCGGGGACGGGCGGGGAGTAGGGACGGGCGCCCGGGGCCCGCTCGGCGGTGCCCGCGCGCCTCTCCCCGAGCACCCGCACATCGCTTTGCAAAGTTGTGCGGTTCGTGGGAGTGGGGCGAAGGCCGGCTCCCTCCCTGGAGCCGCAGAAAGTAACGGCGCGCAGACAATAAAAGCCCCGGCCGCGGCGTCGCGGGGCGGGTTTCGAAAGCCCCGCGTGGCGGCCGGAACGGCCTGTCCGCGCGGCCGGGTCCCACCTGCTGCGGTCGCGGAGGCTGCGGCACCACTGCGGGCGCCGAGACCCGGCTCGGCCCGGCCCGGCCCGGCGCTTCCCGGGACCTCACCCGAAGCCGGTGTCGCCTTCTTAGCTCTTGCACCGGGAATGAACAGTCTCCGTGCCAGGTGCACAAAGCTCTAAACATACTACAGCCACTTGGCATTTTCCAGGATGTGCTAGTCTAGATAAAAATTTCAATACACAGATAATCAACATCGTGATACAAAGTTGCTTCTGAAATTCGGATGGAAAAAAGCCTTTTTTCAGTTTTCAGAGAAAAACAGCACTACCAACGCTTGAAGGGTTTCTCCTTTCCCCTACTGATTTAAATTGAAAATCGAAAAATATATGTAACCTTTTGAAGTAGTGTCTTTTTTTTATATTGGGGAAGGAGTAAGGTTGGATTAATGGGGTCAATGAGGCTTATCATTATATCTTAGTATCTGGAGAATGGCAAATGTTGTTTTTTCCCACTCCATATTAACACTTTTTTCAAACTGGTTTTGTTAGAAAAGTCAGTACAATTTTGCTTTTAGTCTTGATAGGACAAATTATCTACTCTCCAGATATTTCTAAATTCATAATTGAGATTTCAGGCATTTAATTTAAAATTCTTGACTATCCAGTTGTATACTTAAATAGACATTTTTGTACTTCGGGGACCTAGGACTTTTAAGCCAAGTAGTTCGGTTACCCCATAAATTCCTTGTGATTCATTATATTGAAATGTAAAGCTCTAAAATTAATTCCGTGGTGTTTCCTGTCTGTAGCTCCTGATTTATTTATTGCTATTCCTGGGAAATTAAGATTTTTGTTTTACTGTTCGAAAATAAACCATAGACACAGGATTTCTGATGGTGCCCCCTATCCAAATTTTGTTCCTGGTTTTGAACGCGGTGGGGTTATCAACATAACTATGACAGGCCTTCTGATAGCCGCCCTGGGGAGAAATCTCCAAGCCCAGCTTTACCTGCAGAACTTGAGGAAACTGAGCTGGATAGGACAGAATCGCGGGTCCTCCTGGCGCGGTGAAGCATCGGTAACCTTTCTCCTGCCTTGCGTGGGTACACACTGCCCTCTCTGGCCGCCGCGGGGAAGCATTCCTTTCGTTGCATCTTTCAAGAGAGGGTTCTGTGGTGATGGCAGAACTACAATGAAAACAGTGTAGGATTTGGCTGTTTTTTTTTTCCTTTTAATGTTACCCACCGTGCGCTGTTTTTACATGCTAGAGGTATTTTTAAAGCTCAAGCTAAAAATTTCTGTGGTGAGATTATTGAAGAGAAAGCAAATTATGTTAAGTCTTCCAAAGTTTCTCTGTGCTTGTAAATACAGGGAATTAGTCTGGGATGATTCAAGATATTAATAAAACTTAATTCTAAGAAGGGACTTAGGGGAGACAACCCTAAAGGGAAAACTTCCTTTTCACTGCACACCCAGTTGTATCACTTGATTTTTTTTTACCCAAATGTGTGTTAAACTACACCAAAAAATGGTATTTATGTTTTAAAAAGTTACCTTTTAAAAAAATTATTGACCTTTCCCAGTGCTGCCATTCACTATGTGCACCAAGGCATGAAAAAGTATTCCTTAAGTGTCCTGTAAAGGGAATTGCTTCAACGTGTAAGGGGTTCTTATCAGAAGTAATTATTTAACATTAGCATAATTATAGATATTACCTCTGTTTGGAATATTATGGTCAGTTTCTACTAAAACAAATCAGCTTAATGAGCAAGTAAGATTTTAAGTAGGGACCTCCCAGGTGGCCCAGAGGTTATGCGCTGCGCTGTGGAGCTGTTCCCAGCGGTGATGAGAGTTCAGGCGCCCCGGGGTGGGGGGGGGGGAGATTCCCACATATTGCGGCAGACCTCTCCTACCCCCCTCAGCAGTGTGTTTCAGTCAATCTGCCTGTTCTGCTCCCCACTCTGTCTCTGGTGAACCCTCTCGCTGCCTCACGTCTCTGGTCTGTACCCCAGCTTATATGCATAAATAAATAAAATCTTAAAAAAAAAAGATTTTAAGTACGAGGTGGTTTTCTAGAAGATGCCATTGATTCTTTATGTTTTACTTTCAGCATTGAGAACAAAGGGATAACTACTGGGCTGTTAAAATGTTTCACATGTTGTTGAAGTGAAATAGTTCACTTTCAACTATTTCTGCTCACTTCAGGTGCTTGTAGATTTGATTTACCTTTGGCAAAGTTAAGTGAGCATCGTAGCCACAGGAAAGTACTGGATGGGTGATTCATTCTGCACCCTTGATTCAGGAGACTCCTGCTAGACTCAGTTATATTTGAAGTTGTATAAACTGTGATTAAATTTAACAGTGCACAAATATCCCTTTGCACTGTATTATAAAAACCACTTCTGAAACTGTGACAAATATTAGCACCTGTTCTTCATTCTTAAGCTTCATGCAAGAAAGGAAACTATACAGAAATAACTGTAGTTCTGAAAACCTAGCCCTTTAGATAATGAAGTTTTGAACCTTGTTAAAGAAGTGAAGTTTTTGGCTTTTCCCCCAGGAGATGGAGAAAATGTCTCAATACTGGCAGTTGAAAAGTTTCATATAATAGTTTTATTAGAGTGACTCCTCAGCTAAAATCTGGTTTATCTACAATTCAGAACCAAATTCACCTTTTAGAGAAAACAAGCAGTTTTTCCTGTATAAATATACCTGTGCAAGTTCAAATCAAAGCCTCTTGCAGTCCAATTTCAGTTCACATCTAAAATTTTAAAACAATCCAAGTTCTGTGTTGATTACTACCATTCAGCACAATCTCCTATCATTTTTAAATTTACACTTCTGCAGAATCATTGTTTTGTCCCCTAAGGCACTTACGATCTTTGAGTTAGAAGGAGAATCTTAAGAGGTGATTTTACCCAGTGTTTTCCAAAATTTCCTTAACTGTGGAACTCCCTCAAAGGAACCTTTGTGAGGGAGCACTTACAAACAGCAAAACAACAGATAAGAGAAAGGTTGCTCTCATTGGTGAGGGCCTCACCCTCTTAATTACTAATCAAAGTGATTGCTGAAAAACTGACACTTTGTAACAAACATTTGTTATAATGCTGGCAGAATTACAGGGTGTAGTGATCTGAAAGTTCAATTCTTCCTAGTCGAAATGACATTTAAACATGTTGACTTAAATATGCACTAGTGAGTGAGACGATATCAAATACTCTTTAAAAATCTGACCTGGTCACGTTACAATTTAATGGTATTTGCTGTGGATGTCTAAGGAAGACTGCTGTATAATTAGAGCATACAAAACTGCCATCTCAGGAGCATCTGGCTAACAAGGAGATTGTCACATTCTGGAGGAAAGAAAAAGTGCTTCTGCTACAGTTACTTTTTCTTGTGAAAGTGATTGACAGTGTGATTAGCATATGCAGACTGGAGTAATCCCTAGGTTCACCAATACCATCTTCCTTCTTACCTAAAGTAGAATTGAGTTTGATTACATGTGAAATGTTCTTTGGCACACAGCTCATGGAAAGCAACTTACTCCCGCCGGGGTAATATGTGGACCCTAATGAGACACCGTTCTGTTTTCATTATAGAAAAATAGTAAGCAGGACAGTTAGGTGGCTATGATGCTCTGGCATCTCACGGTAGTTAACACACTTTATGTTTACTGCTGAGGTGCTTAAAAGGGGGGGGGGGCTTAGAAGGATGAACATTTAGTTACTAGCAAAGGTAAATTGAGCCACCTTAAGAAAGATAATAGTGACTGGGTGCCTGGAAAGAAAGAAAAATCAAGTCTCATCCCCTGATTTATGCTCAGGTGGAACGTACCTGCACACTGTGTGGAGACTGTTGACTGGGATGTGTGCGTGTTAATTTGTTAGTGCAGAGCTCTCTCTGCTGTAGTTATAAAGAAAGATATTCTCAGGACCATGCCTTTTTTTTTTTTGAGTGCTATTGTAATCTGCTCAGCACTAACCATTCATCAGTGAATCAGGCCCCTCTTTCTAGGGAGAAATAATAAGAGACAATGAGACAGATAATAAGATAATCCAGGTAATTTCATAATTAATGTATTGTTTGTATCATAAAACAGGATGAAGGTGGAAATGTACATTTCCTTAGAAGTCAGGGAGGCCTCACAAGGCCTGATGACAGGAAGGAACCAGTCATGCAGAGAGATTCTGAGCATAAGGAAGAACTAGTCCCTAAGGTCAGAATTAGCTTAGTGTGTTGAAGTAATGGGAAGACCTGGGTAGCCAGTGATTGCAATCAGAAGATTGGGTGCCAGCTCACACAGGCCTCTGAAGGCAGAGTGAGGATTATGCATTTAGTCTAAATGTAATGGGACTCTGTTGGAAGATTTTATGAAAGATTGTTATGTAATCTGATTTCTGTTTTGAGAGGATCACTGGCTGCTTTGTACAGAACAGACTATAGGAGACTGTGGCAGAAACAGTTGTTTCCCAGTATCCATGTTCACCCTTCAGTATTTCTCTGAATTTAGTAATTCTCTGAATTTTAGCCAAGCTCACGATCCCCCCAAATTAAGACTAAATTTTCCAGTTTCCTTTAGGTTTACATGTGGCCATGTGACTAAAATAAAGTCTGGTCAGTTAATTATATTTGTATGCAACTTTGGGAAGTGATGTTTCTTTTGTTATTTAAAGTTTTTATTTTGAGATCATTGTACATACTGGTCACATGTTTTTAAAAGAAGGAGGAATGCCCTGTGCCATTTCTTCATTCTTGCCAACTCTAATGAAAGCATGATGGCTGTAAAAGGTCTAATAATTTTCCAAGTGATTCTCTTGGGACAAACAGATTTTAAGCAACATTAGCTATAAATAGGAGTTTTGTCTTCATTCCAGGATTAATTGCATTGATCAGCATTGCCTCTATCCCCTCTATCCAGAGTGACAAGAATAAGCCTGACCTTGATTTTTGCCATGGAAAGTGGGACCGTTAAACTAAAAGACCTGGGAACAAGACTCTTTGCTTACAGCTAGTATGACAGTGACCCAGGGCAATAGGAGGTAAACTAAAAGGAGTGGCTTGAGGATTTCTATTTTATACCCTGAATACATGTGCCTTTGTCATTTAAGTCAGTTTGTATGTAGGCTATTTCAAGGCTGAGACTAAAACCCAGGACCCAAAGTCAGGACACCAGGGGTAGACATTTTCTTTTTCAAGAAGCATAAAGTCACAAGTTGTTCTCTGCATATCCAAACTATATAGTTACGGAGTTTGGAGTTTTTATTTTGATAGGAAGTTCTACCTTAAAGAATTAGTACATTCCTGACTGTGTTTTCTTTGAATTCAAAGCATGAGGTATTTTGGGTTTGAGAAATTATTGATCCTTTGAGTAAGAGGAGGAAGGGAACAGTGAGTGGCACATAGCCTGGGAATAGACAAAGACCAGAGCCCACAGTACTGCTTCATCATGTGCTAGATAATTCCAGTGCCTGGCTCTACTGGGGTTTGGTTTGCTTCAGCATCTCAGCCTGATTATAGCACAATTTATAAGATCCTATTACACAAGTCAGAGGAAACTGTCATGACATGAATTTATTACCTATAAAATTTGAGTTGATTACTAGTTACAGCTGTATCACCAAAAACTATCACTAAATATTTCTATCCCTAATTGCTGTGCAGATTTGTCCTATTCTTTTATACATCATTTTTATATTCAGTAGTATAGCTTATGTGGCTAATTGAGTTGTGAATAATTTTTAACACTTGGAAAGAAAGAAAATTGTGAGCAAATAAAATAGAAAAAATTATAATGGGTTCATTTCATCTTGTAATTTTATTTTTATATAATTATCTTGGATGTGTATTCTATACACATTTCACGTGTCAGTTATTTCACACAGCCAAGTTTTATTGGTCATTTTATCATATAAGTTTCCTGGCACAATTGCCATTGTTTTACTGTTGCCCTGCTGATTTCAGTTTGGTGATGTCTTAGTCACCCTGTCTGCCTGAATTTGGGTTACTTGTATACTGTTACTCATATACTGTGAATTATACATATGAAAACTGGTAAGCTGTTGTGCTGTGATTCAGGAAGAATATACCAAGCATTTCTATCAGTTGTGTATAGTCAGAATATAATGCCTTGGGAAATAGTGTCCTCTAAAAGATAAATTGATACAAATGGAAGTGTTATTTGCTGCATTCTGAGATATCTGTTATTACCTATTCTTTTAGACCATACGTCCTCTGTTTTTAAAAAGCAGTATGTCTAACTCTGACCCAGTACAAAGATGGGGAAAGTTTGAAGGAAGGACTGGGCCATCATAACACGAGATCTTCAACTTTACTAACACCAAGAAAGGGGAAATCAATGTTGAGAGAAGACAGGTGACAGCAGTCAGCAAGGATACTGAAAAGCGACGATGAAGAGTCAAATGCTTATATTCTAAAGTACAAACAGCTCCACTGCAAGAACTACCTTTACACATTGGTGACAGTGGGTAGTGAATACAGAGAACATGCTACTAGGCGAGCAGTGGTATGACCATCTGCCAGTCACTTAATTGGCATCCTCTGCAGAAGCCTCCATCTCCCTCACCCCTAACATCCTGTGTGTTACCTGTTGCAGCTGGCTATACCTATGAGTCATGTTATAAATCCCTCCTCTGTTCCATTTCCACTACCATTGTTCTGCTTCAAAGACCTTATCATTTTTGCTTCTGAAATGACCTTCTCCCTTTTTAAATCATGAGGCTTACTGGTCTGAAACACAAATGTGATAATGTCACTACCTAGTTTAAAAACCTGCAGTGGCTTCTTGCTATAGTCAAAAGTCCAAACTCTTTAGCATGGCAACCCACATTTTCTGCAGTCAGATCTAATCTTACTGTTGGTAGCCTGATAGGCCACTGTTACCCTCCACAGGTTAAACATGCTGCTCCCCTGTTAAACCTGTTTTACTCAGAGTCCACTCACATCTCCAATAGATTAAGTGCTTATCTTTCCATGTTTTTTTGTCTATGATATTTCTTTCTCTTTCCTGAGTTGCAATCCTAAAAAATCGAGCTGGAATGTACCTTCTGAAGTTTTCTATTAACTACTTCCCTTGTGCTTTTTTACAACCTCTGTTAAGCTCCTTTTCAGCTTATATTATAGATTGTCTTTAAGTAGATTAACTTCATAAAGATTGCAGTCCGTCCTGATATCTCCCATTTATCTAATAGGATGCATAGCTCATAAAAAGCGCCAAGTGCATCATCTCATTTAACCTCACAAAAATCTTATGAGGTCAGTGATATTAGTATAACTCCCCATGTAATAAATAAGTAAACTAAGCGGTACATGTCTACATTAAATCCCAGCCTAGGTCCATTTAACTCCTGAAGTTGGCTGTTTCTCTCCCTACAACTTTGTATTCTCCAGGTCTACTCTCCAGTAGGTACGATGTAAATGCTTATTGATTAAATAAATAATTAGAACTCTGGTTCATACAAGAGTTTGGGGCAGGCTGGCACTGCAGTTTTCATTGAAAAGGGAAGTGAAAGATGTTAGTGCACCATTCATAAAAAGAAAATCTTTAAAAGGATTTTCAGAACACATACACAAAACAGTTCAATGTGTTGATTAGGGCTCAGAAATGTTCACTGAAATAAAAGTTTCATTTTTTAGATATGCTTTTTTAACATGAAACACAGTGTAGTATGACTAAAATGTCCCGAGTTGATTTCTAGGAGACTGCTGCCCCTTCTGTCTTTTATTACGAATGTTCTTTATTACGAATTCTTTACTATGGGTGTTCTAGTGTGGATGTTCATGGCATATGCATTGTGGAGCTGGTCGTAATGCATATAACTCTTTGAGGTAGAGTACAATAAACACAGAAATAATTAGGGTTAACAAAGTTTGATTCCCCAAAAAGTGTGGTTTTTAATCCATCATAAATTGAAAAATGCTTTGAATACTGTGACCTGAGTGCTTATATAAGTAAGTACATTAATTTTGTCTTTTCTTGGGTTGTTTGTGTCAAATAGTAAATGAGAACATGACATTTAAACCTTAAAAATCTTGAGAATGAATGTTAGTAAAAATAGTGATTTTAGTTGCCCTTTTTGTCATCTGATTTTCCTCGTAAACTTAGTAAAGTACAACATAGATTCAATTTAATTTCTCTCTTCTGTTATTTCTCTAGTGTTGTTAATAACAATACTTGTAGTAGAAGGGATTGCTGTGGCCCAAAAGACCCAAGGTAAGGTACTTAAAATGGTAATTTACTGCATGCTCAGTATAGTGGGGTAGTTTATGTGAAATGATTGCAACTTTGAATCTTATTTCTCTAATCCCTCTGGGGTATTCCAGTGACCTAAGGCTTTCTGTCAACTTGTCAGCCTCAGTTTAACTGGGTTAGCTATAGTTAACTAGACTAAATTGTCATAGTCTTGCCCCGCTAAATTTAAAAGTTGACATCACTAATAGCTCCTAGCACACTATGGATTATGTCCAATAATTAAATGAGATTCATGCCTTATCAACAAGGAAAAAGAACCATCTCATTTTCCAAGGTGGGCAAGTAAAATACTTCCATCAACATCTTTTCCCCAACCCTTTGTACCTGTTCTGCTGTCTTCCTTTTGAAAGGAGATTGGCTAGTGTGATTTTTAAACCAGAATTTTCATGTCAGATTTTATACATTCCCGATATAATCTGACTTTTAAATTTTTCATCAAAATTACACATTATAAAAATCAAAGCATTATGAAAAGTTAATTAGGAAAACTCAGTCCCCCATCTTACCTGCTCCACTTACTGCTCCGTGGAGATAATCACTTTTTTAGCTGATTCTTTTGGTATTTTCCTTTTGATATCTCTAACATATTACACTGTTCATATTGCACTGTCACTTAATTATTTCAGTTTTAGGTATTAGATATGATTTCCCACCATGGCAGATGAAAATTTAATTCTTTCATGCACCTACCCTCCATCCCCAACTCTCTGTGTCCTGCCTCCCTCCTGCCCTCCCACTGCAGTGTGGCTCCATCACAGTTCTGCTGACTCCAGTATTCAGGACTTACGTGGAGGTGCTCACTGAACTTTTCCATATAAAAATTTTGTCTTGTCAGTTTCAGAGATTTTTCCTTCCCTTTTTACCTTGTATGTTTAGCTTTTTTTTAAAACTCCTTTTCTCCATTTTCTATGTTCTGTCTTAAAGGAATTTCTGTTACAATTACTACTTCTGGTCTTTCTGTTTTTTCCATCTGTCTCTCTTTTTACTCCTATTTTCTTTCTCATTTGTCTCTATTGGGACTTCTTTAATTGTATCCTCTAAAGCAGGAATTGGAAAACTTTTTCTGTAAAGGGTCCAAGAATAAATACGTAAGATTTCCCAGACCTTACTGTCTCGGTCCTTGGCTCTGTGTAGCGGAGTGGACAGCACCGGGAGCAGGTGGCACCCCGCGGGCAGCCTTACAGACGCACGGGGCCACAACCCACTTGGTGCCCAGCCTTGGCTCACTCTGAACTTTCTACCGATTGTTTTATTTCTTCTGTCTTTAGAAACCATCTTTGGTTTCTGAATATTCTTTTGCTCCAGTCCTTTATGCCTGTTTCATGATTACGTTCTTTTTCTCAGAGGAGGTTGAATAATGGTGTTGTTTTGTATTGTCTTTTTAAAATCTTTTTCTTACTTAATCTATTTCCTCATAGTTGCTTGTTGTTTTCTGTTTTGTATTAAAGGCTTTCCTCAAATGTCTGTGATCCTTGGGTGTCTGCTCACATGTTTGAGAAAACCCAGCCACTGTGTGCAAGTGTAGGCTTGTCTGGTGTACTGCGGCCCTCGCGGGCGAGTGGTCCAGCTTTGGGGAGCCCCTGAATTGGCTTTCTTGGGTCTTTTCTCTGGGCTGATTAGATTTCCTAGAGAAGACTCTTTCCCTTTCCTGTCTAGAAGCTCTCCATCCGACCAGGAGGCTTCTGGGCAGGGCATTAGGGGAGGAGACTGGGGTGCCACTCGGTATACAGTCCCTGGCCTCCCTGTGCTCAGGGGTATTCCAACTCCCAGTCCTTACCTGGCATCCCCTGCTCCACTAACCCTGTCTTCTAAGAAATAATTTCCAGTTTTCTGACTGGTGGTAGGACAGCAGCTACCTAGATTTGTAGAGCAGGGAGGATATTGGAAATCAAATGGATTCTAAACAAACTTTAACCAATAGACTTCTAACCAAGTTAGGCACCACCACCATCACCTGGGCTTCCAGAGAAACCTAGAACACTAATTGTTCCTATGATATCTACCTCATAGTACTTACAGGGCTGTGTCCTAAAAAAATCATTTACTGTTGTTAGGTGACATTTGAGAAGGGAGCAGTACTCAACACTCATGTTCAATCAATAATCTTTAATTGTAATCTTTTGTAATCTTTGAATTTTATTTGACTTCAGTATTGACTTAAACATAGAAAAAGCATATCAGAGATAAACTCCTGGGATTCTTTATGTCAGCACTGAATTTTATAGTGTTTTCTGATTTACATATTCTCCTTCATGGTTTTGCCTTTGTACAATCTAAACATTTACTTCCCTACTTTCTTATGTGGTTAACTTGTCCTCTAGCAGCAAGTTCTTCCAGCAAGCACAGCACTGCAATCTTCCCTTACTGTCATTTCCATGTTCAGTTTATTGTAGAAGTGGTTCTCACAAAATCATGTATATATGTGTATTCATGTATGTATATACATATACACACATGTATATGTACACACAGATATGTAACCTAGCGTGGGCAGTTGTTTGGGGAAGTTTTAGAGAAAAGAGAGTGCTATTCACTGTTACTATAATTAACATTTTAAATGTTGTGTGTCCCTAAGATGGACAGAATATTGGAATCAAGCACATTCCTACAACCCAGTGTGGCATTTGGGTTCGAACCAGCAATGGAGGTCATTTTGCTTCACCAAATTACCCTGATTCATATCCACCAAACAAGGAGTGTATCTACATTTTGGAAGGTATTTGACTCATTTGTGTCTTTCTATTGGACAAAATTTTACTTTATTTTAAAACTAAACTCATTGAAAATACCCTGTTTAACCAGTTTGAACAAAGCATGTATTTGAATTAAAGTCTAGTAGTTACACATATTTCTGAATACAGAACACATTCACAAAATAATAGTTTAATGTGACAAAAATTTTAAATCTGCTAAAGTAAAATCCCACTAGATGCAATAAGAAACTTTCTGGAGTCTCTTATTAAGCTTCATTGTGGTGTATTGTATCTTATGAACTAAGCATTAGCCTCAGGACTCTTTAATTACAATCAGTTAAGTATATTTAACTAACTTAACAAATAGCACGTGCATATGGGTAGATTATAATAGTTCTACAGAGTAATGTAGCATTGTCATTGACATAAAATATAACATTTATTTTTAACTACATTAAACAACTCTTAGTATGATACTCACCTACAAAGCAGAGCACTTGTTTTGCTTTTCTCATTTAATATGAGCACATTTATATTTTATTTTTTTCTTGTTTATAATGTCCTGACTTGTTTATTCTTATTTTCTAGCTGCTCCTCGTCAAAGAATAGAGTTGACCTTTGATGAACATTATTATATAGAACCATCATTTGAATGTCGGTTTGATCACTTGGAAATTCGAGATGGGCCATTTGGTTTCTCTCCACTTATAGATCGCTACTGTGGTGTGAAAAGCCCTCCGTTAATTAGATCAACAGGAAGGTTCATGTGGATTAAGTTTAGTTCTGATGAAGAACTTGAAGGACTTGGATTTCGAGCAAAATACTCGTTTATTCCAGGTAACAAAGTTATCTTCTCAGTGGTTAGTTCTTATTCTGGTCTTAGAATCTTAAGTTTAAAAAAGAGATAATTCTGTTGAATTAAGCAAATCAAGGCATTCAGGAAATTAGTAAGGTGCAAGGGAAATCAGCCCATGAATAAATAAAACATGGAAATAGAATTATATTATTTAAATTTTAAAATATAATAGATGGTATCACATTTTTTCTTAGATATATTTATGTTTTAGAATATATGTGGTCAGAAACACCAAAATGAATCTATTTTTAAAAATACAGCAAATTGTCTTATTTTCATAATCACATCCAGTTTATATTGGCAGGTTTTTTCCCACTGAACTAATTAAATTAACTGTTCATTTGACTAAATAATCTCTAGAAAATAAGGAGCAATAGGAAGAATACTGGTCTACACTGGAGGCAAAAGATCTGGGTTTGAATCCTTTCTCTGCCACCTAAGCTGCCAAAAAACTGTACAGAACTGTAAGTTGCTATTAGTGAAATGGGAATAACCCTGTGCCCCACTCCTGAGGTTGCCATAACTAAACACCACACGTTGGCAGCTGAAAATGACAGAAACATTCTCTTGAACTACTAAAGGCCAAAGGTCCAAAATCCAGTGGGCCACATTCCATCTAGGAAGTCAAGAGAAGAATCCATTCCTGCCTCTTCTAATTTCTGCTCCTGCTCCAGTATTTCTGGGCTTGTCGCCACCTCACTGCAACTCCAACTCCATCTCCATTTTCACACCACCGTCTCTTCTGACAGTCCTTCATCTAATCTCATCCTTTGCCTCTGTATTTTTGCCATGTGAGGTAAAATTCATAGGCTGAGAATTAGGGTATGGACACTTGGGGTGGGAGTGACAGGGAGCCCTGTTCAGTCTGCTTTGCCTATTGAAGGCAAAGTCCACCATGTCTCTTAAGAGAAACACAAAGTAACACAAGTTGTTACTCTTCCAAATCTTACAAAGTCACAAATGAAAAAGTGACAGTATAACAATTACACATTCTTTTTCCTTTTTTTTCCCCATGCAAGGAATTTCTTAATTGAAAGAAGTCAAATCATATCCAAGTGAAAAGAAAACATTCATAATCTTACCACCCTGTGTATAAAAAGCCAGAGTGAACAGTCTGGTGTGTTTGCCTTCAGGTGTTTCCTGTGTTTTCTTTGTTTGTGTCACAAAACTGAGCTCATGCTGTACATACAGCTGTGCTACCTGCTTTTTGACCTAAACAACTTCGTCTACTTTTTTTCCTATCAGTAAACCTGTTAGGGGAAATTTTAAGTGTTACTTTAGTATTTACCTTCTCAATGTCAGATGAATAACCTTTTCAAAAAGCAAAACTTACCTATTAGATTTTATTTTTTAGAACAGGTTTAAGTTCATAGCAAAACTAAGCAAAAGGAATTACGTTTGCCTCTGGCCCTCTCCTCTGCCCCCACAAACAGACATTCTGCACCAGGGTGGCACATTCATTATGATTGATGAACCCTCAGTGACACATGCTGTCCCCCAGAGTCCACGGTTACACTAGGCTCACTCTTTTGTGTTGTTCATTCTGTGTTTGGACAAATGTATAATGATGTGTCCACCACTACAGTGTCATTCAGATTATTTCCATTGACCTAAAAATCGTCTGTGCCCCCACCCAATAATCCCTCCCACCTCAAACCCCTGGCAACCACTGAGCTTTTTATTGTCAGTCTTGCTCTTTCCAGAATATCATAAAGTTGGAATCATACAGTGTGTAGCCTTTTCAAATTGGCCTCTTTCACTTAGTAATACAAGTTGAAGGTTCCAAGTTTTAGCAATTATGAACACGTCTCCTTGTCAACATTCACATGCATATTTTTGTATGGGCAAGTTTTTAACTCATTAGGGTAAATATAAAGAAGCCCAATTGCTGAACTGTATTGAAATTTTATCCTTTTAATTTTTTCTTAAATAGATGGTGGTGATGGTTCCACAACATTGTGAATGCATTTTAATGCCAGTTAATTGCACACTTAAGAATGACTAAGGGTAAATATTATTTCACTACATTAAAAGTAATTTTTAAAAAATTACAAGCAGATGCCTAAAACAGAATCTTATTTTGAAAAATTCAAATAGAGTCTATATATACTAAGCTGCCAGAATGAAAAATTGCTAGCCTAAAGTGTCTCAATCTTTTAATTAGCCTGAAAAACCTATTTCAATATATAATTTATTGTATATAATTGGATGCTCAATTCTTATTAAAATTGTTGTCTTTAATTACAAAATTTTAGGAGTGGTTATCAAATTACCTATTGAACAATTTTCTTGAAGATTTTTAGCTTAATTTAAAATACATCTTTGAGAATTTTTTAACTTTGCTAAAAGGGGATAACAACAACTCAGCTCTTTGGCAGAGAAATTTAAAGATTTAAACAGTACTGGAGTAAAAAATCACAGCGTTATTTGGTAAATTAATTAGTTTCTTCCTAAATAAGCAAGAATTCTAGGGTATTGTCATTATTCAGTCAAAATTTCGAGAATCATCCTAGTTATTTCCAGGAAGTTGCAGTCCATTCAGAGCCTCTGCCTTGGCAAAGACTTGGTCCCAGACCTTGCAGATTTGCTCTCCTTCCTGGCCTGAGGCCTCTCCCACAACCAAGCTCCATCAGACCCTCAGTCAGGCCAAGAGCACCCGCGCTTGATCCCCTCTTCCCATTTGTTGGAACTGAAGGGACTGGGCAGTGCCATGTGTCTGGCTTTACTTAATCCAGATGTCATTTGGGACAGAAAGAATAACTCAGAACCTCGGACTTCACTGGGTGCCAGTGGTCAATACAAGTTCTGCTCAGGGAATGTTGATGACAGCAAACTGCAGAAGAAGGGCCAGACTTCTAACTGAAATCTTTCACTATAAAATAGCTTAAAGTGAAGGTCTTCCAGAGGCCACTTGCACAATTGTCAACTTAACCGGAAAATATTTCCCCTCTAAATGAATGAAATCATGCTAGAGTATTATGTTGAGGTTCACACTTATTAATAAATATCTGAAACTAAAAAAAAAACCAAACCCCAACCCTGTACTTCATTAAATATTATTAGTAGCCTCAAGAAATTCACTGGTTTCTCATCATTGTTAATAGGCTTTTTTCAGATTTCCCAATTCCTTGACAAAAATTTATTTTATTAATAGGTCTTTAAATAAGTAGACAGGGCCATGATTTATCCAATTTTGCCTTTCCTAGTAATTTTGACATGTTTTTTTTTAATGTTAAAATTATGGAATTCTTACCCACATTATAAAGGCAACATGGTGGAGTAAGGGAAGCTATAGAGAAAATAGTACTAGTCCTGGCTTTGCCATTCATTCTGTGAGCTAAGAAAATCATATTTTCTCTCTGAATCAGTTTCTTCATCTGTAAAACAGATTACCTCATCCTCCTGATTTGCTGCCATTACCATGATTTTAAATAAAATGTATGTAGAAACTCTTAGTACTATGAGATGCAAATATAAGGTAATACTCTCTAGGAATCTTATGTATTTTAATTTCTCTGTATTTTAACTATAAGCCATATAAACTTGCTCTCATAGTTACATTAAAAAAAGGAAAAAACTACTTTTCCTCAAAATAAGGATCTTTACATATAATGCTGCCTGATTTTGTTTTTTAATACTTAAAACATGCAAATCATTACAAGTATTATTTCTGATGTTTGTTTTTTGAGGTAGTCTTCAGATTGTGTGCAAATATATATAATATAAAAGATTTTGTAACATGTCTTTTTGACACTAAAGAATCAATTCCTTCAGCTAATTGATTTTGTTCAAAACAAATTAATTATCTGAACAATTTAATTAAATCAGTTATTTGACATAAACTATTGGTTCTTAGTCTTCTATGAATTACTTCACAGGCCAGAAAATCCCATGTATTGGTCATCTGTCTCTGTGAATAAGAAAAAAGGAAAAAAAGCTCACTAGTCACTACTTTGTGTAAGCACGTGGTAAATTATACATAACTTAAAATTTACCATTTTAACTATTTTTAAGTGCACAAGTCACTGACATTAAGTATATTCAGTATTGTGCAGCCACCACTGCTTCCATTTCCAGAACTTTTTTGTCAACCCAAGCTGAAACTTCATACCCTTTAAACATGAGCTCCCAACCCCCGTCCTACCAACTCCTGCTACTTCATTTCTGTATGAATTAGATTATTCTAGGTACCTCAGTAAGCTGAATCACACAGTGTCTTCCTTATTTCACTTAGCATAATGTCTGCAGGTTCATCCATGTTGTCAGAACCTCATTCCTTTTTTAAGAATGAATAATATTCCATGATACTGTACGTACCACATTTTGTTTATTCATTCATCTGTCATTGCATTAGCTACGGTTCTTGACAGTTATGAGTTTTCTGGTAGCACAGTTTTATGGTGAACTCAAAAATATAAACATTATCATATTCTAAATATTGATTCTATAAGTGAGCACCTGAATTTGCCTATAAATAACTAGTGTAGACCAGTAGTCTACACCAAGGAAAACTTTGTTGATTTGCTATTAATGTTAAATGTAGCTTTAGACATAACTTAGGATGTCAAACCTTAGAGTTTCTGTAAAATATTTCAATGCAATGATTTTCTTTTTTCTGTTACAGATCCAGACTTTACTTACTTAGGAGGTATTTTAAATCCCATCCCAGGTTTAGTATATTACCTCTTTTTCCTCATGGAATTTCGGATCACTTTTATTTTCCTTTGAACTTCATCCATCTATTCTTTCTAGATTGCCAGTTTGAACTCTCAGGAGCTGATGGAATAATACGTTCTAGTCAGGTAGAACAAGAAGAGAAAACGAAACCAGGCCAAGCTGTTGATTGTATATGGACCATTAAAGCTACGCCAAAAGCTAAGGTATTCTTGTATATTGAGTCACTTCAGAGAAGATGATGTGTATAGTGTATCACTTTGACATATACATGTTTACTGATTGTATAAACTAATCACTATTTTAAACATTTATTTCAGTCACATTATGGGCACCTCCAAAGATCTCAGCATTGTGTAGTTAAATAAAATTGAATCTATATTTTAAGAATCCCACACATACACAAGATTCTCATTTAAAAATTTTCAAGATTCTTAAAATCTCAATATTCCCAATGGAGAGTGTAATTATTGATCAGTATGATCATAGATTCGTTAAAAACTTTTTATGAGAAGGGAAACAGTCCACAAAAGGTTGAAGTATCCTGTCGAAGGTATTGAAGTTAATGATAGCACTGTAAGAACCAAAACACAATACATTGTTCTTAGACCTGTGTTGTTATCATGCAACTTTTATTTGAAAATAATCCAGGGAAAGATGGTTTTAATAACTCTGATATATTGAGATTAGTTGTTAACTACTTTTACCTTTTGCTTTTATATTTCTACTTCTAGGGATAGCCACACAATTAAAATTATATTTAGATGTAAAAAGTGAGGGTAGAAGAACAAGCCCTTATAGTATTAGGAAAATCAAATTTATAGTTATGATCATATGAAGGATTAGATTACAAGAAAACCTATCTGTTACAAAACATCTGGAAATATTGGATAAAATATATAAACTAGCCTCTTAAAAATATGCATCGGCTCCAAAATAGAAGGTAATCATGGACTATAGAAATGAAGAAAGAAAACTATAAACCAGAGCAATAAATTGAAATTGATGATACAAATATCCTTTGCTGGTCTCAGTAACCTGTGACTATTCAGGGAAAGATGTGTTGGGAGCTTGGTATTACCAGTCACACTGGAACCAGAAGGGAAGAGAATAGTCTTGTGGTCCAGGTGACCTTTGGCAGGTCACTCACATAAAGCCACAACCTCACAGGGAGTTGATTGCCCTGAAATGGTAGGTGAGAAAGCAGCCTGTCTTTCTAGGCTTGGTTTTGGGATGGCAGTGTAGTTGGGGTCTCCTCCAAAACTTTACGCCTAAAAGCCTGTCTTTATTAGAGTTTGGGATATGAATTTTTATTTCCTACTCAAATCCAGAAATCACAAAGCCCACAAATTAGCAAAGTGGTTCAGGAGTCATAAAATCATTGAGGCACCTGGCAAAAATAAATGCAGCGTAACCATGGAGGCTATAGGATTGCCTTAGCTAAAACATTGCTGAAGGCAGGCTCATAACCAGAACTGGAAAACATACCAGTGCACAGCCAGCCACAAGCCAGAGTTAACAGACATAAACAGCAAGAGATTTCTTAGATCCTCAAGAACTTTCGTGTTTTAAATATCCCACAAGGAGGAACCAAAAAGGTGAGAAAAAGATGACTAGATACACTTGGGAAAATAATCAAATAGAACTTAATACAAGTAAAATGTATGGCTATTGAAAGGTCTGTCGAAATCCTCCAGAATGTAGTTGCGAGAAGGAGTGGCATTTATTAAGAAAATTTTCAAGAGTTGACCAAAAGGTGACACACAGCAACTCCCAAGACAAGAAGTAAATGTTTTTAGTTCATACCCAGTTATATTGGGCACCATAGATAGCAAGAAAATCTTGCTATCTACAAAGCAATGACATCAGCATCATCAATAGCAAAATACTAGATTGTCAGAAAAGTCATGATGTATTTTTCCATGTTTCTCAACAAAAACGCATCATGACTTTTCTGACAACCCAATAGAAACCCAGAGACAATGTAATAATGTCTTTATAGTGCTCAGAAAAACAGCTGGCAATCTAAGATTCCAGAATTCCATATACTACTAAACTGTCCTTCAAGACTGAGGTAAAATTGAATTTCTTGGCAAAAATAATAACTGGACCAATATTGTAGCTAAAATCCAAATATCCTGTTTTAAGATAAGTACAGGAAATTTTGAAACTATAAAAATAGGAAATGTTAGATACCAAAAGAGCTGATAAAGCTGTTAAAGTAGAAATAAGAACACTGATTCACAAAGACGATAAGATGATTTAAATTTTATGTACTAACATGGCTTCAAAATGAGCAAAGCATAAATTGGCAATTGCCAGGGTTAATAGAAAAATCCACCACTATTATGTGTAATTTTTTTCACCTCAGTCATTAATAAGCATAAAACAAATTAGTAAGGCTTAGGACATTTAACTAGTCTGCCTAATGGGATATAGTACCTTGCTCCCGAAATCCAGAGAATCTACATTCTCTACAGGCGTGCATGACACATTTGTAAAAAACTGATCCATATGCTAGAGTAGAAAAGGACATCTGAAATATGCACCAGAGCTTGACAACACACAGAGCCTCCTCTAACAAAAATACAATTAAATTAGGAACCAGCAACCAAAAGATAGCTTTAAAACCCTCATATGTTTAGAAATTTAATACTATACCAATGTAGCAATTCATCGGTCACAGAAGAAATCAGGATAGAAATTGAACACATTTGACTCTTTTAAAAAAGCTCAGTACATGGATGGAATAAGCGGGGATCATACTCAGCGAAATAAGCCAGAAAGAAAGAGAAAAATATCGAATGGTTTCCACTTATAACAGGACTATAGAGAAACCAAATAGGAGAGAGACACTCAGGGGGGTGGGGAGGAGAAGGGGAAGGAGAAGGGCAAAAATGGAGTAGAAAAGGACACAGGGGACCACGGAGATAGATCATGAGTGAATTGGTGGTGGGTTACCCAAGGGGAATACAAAATGTATAAGATATAAATAACAATAAATATATATATATATAAATCAAAAAATGAAAAAGCTCAATAATTATGAAAATATTACACATCAAAACTTAAAATAGCATTTTGAGGGGATGTATGACCATAAATGCTTCCTTTGGAAGAAGGAAAAGATTTAAATTTAGTTAAAAGAATGACCAAAAAATCCAAAAACAGTGAAGATGAATCACTAAAAAGCACAAATAAATGAAATTTAAAACAAAGTTTAAAAAATAAAGTTAAAAACTGGCTTTTTGTAAAGACAAAGATAATACCTCAAGCATACCCTAATCAGGTTGGTCTAGAAAAAGAAGACATAAATTAGAAATGGAGAAGTCATAAATCAACTACAGCAGAGATCAAAAACTTTTATAAGATAACTGTGAAATAAATCTAAGCAAAAGAAAAACAGAGTGTTTCTTCAGTAAATAACAAGGCAGTGGAGCGGGTTGAGGGGGAAACCAGCAGGAAAACATAGATTAAAAGAATATGAAATTCTGATGTACCTGTGAATTCAAAGGGGAACTGTTAATATTAAGAGACAATTAGAATTCTGAACACTGGTATTTGATACTAAAAGTTGTTTGGTTTGAGGTTATTTTTAAGTGATCTTTCACAATACATATGGAACTGTTTACATTTGAAATATCACTTGAATTTGTCTCAGAGTAATACATGAAAGGCAGAGTGGGAAAGGGTATAGTAAGGCAAGATTGATGCTATTTTGTATGGTTTGACATGTTTGAAATTTTCCATAATCTGTGTTTTTTAAGCTATGAAAGGAGTATTATGAGCAATTCTCTGCTGATAAATTTATAGCCTAAACAATTTCTTGAAATACATAATGTATGTTTATATGTTTACATGTATATCAAAAGAAAATTACCCTAATTAAGTAAATAGGAATTTTGAGTAAACTTTTACCAAATTTACACAACTTTATATATAAATTATGTTAACAGAGGAGCAATGAGATACAAAAAGCAAATATTAACAGACCTGAAAGGAGAGACAGCAACACAATAGTAGTAGACCCCTTACTACTCCAGTTTCATCAATGGTTAGATCATCCAGACAGAAAATAAGGAAACTTTGATCTTACATGAGACAATAGAATAGATGAATTAACAGGCATATACAGAAAATTCCACCCAAAAGCAACAGACTGTACATTCCAATTGGTTCTCATGTACCAATTGGACATAGCATATGTTAGACTGCAACACCAGTCTTGATAAATTAAAGAAGGTTAAAATCATATGAAGCAATTTTTCCAACCACAATAGTATGACAGTAAAAATCAATCACAAGCAAACTACAAAATTCACAAATGTGGAGATTTAAACAACATGCTTTTGAATAACAAATAGGTCAAAGAAGAAGTTTTTTCTTTTTTTAAGATTTATTTGTACAAGCTGGGGTACAAGCCAGAGGCATGAGGCGGCGAGAGGGCCCACCAGAGACAGAGCGGGGAGCAGAACAGGCAGATCAGAAATACACTGCTGAGGGGAGCAGCGGGCGAGGCAGGAGAGGTCTGCTGTACCATGTGGGATTCTCCCGGGCTGGGCGTCGAACCCACATCGTGCGCTGCCGACAGCTCCACAGCGCAGCACTCAACGGCTGCACCACCGGGGAGGCCCCAAGAAGTTGTTTTTCTTAAATACGAAATAAAAAAAGTAATCTTTGAGGCAAATGAAAATGGAATTAAACATACCCAAACTAATAGGATGCAGCAAAAGCTGTTCTGAAGGTTGTTCATTGCCATAAATACCTACAGTAAAAAGATCTCAAACAACCTACATTTTCCCCTCAATGAAGTTGAAATAGAACAAAGCCTAAAGTTAGTAGAAGAACAGAAGTAGCAAAGATAAGAGTTGAATTAAATGAAATTGAAGCGAAAGATCAATGAAACTAAGAGCTGTTTTTCATTAAAAAAAAAAATTTACAACTTTTTACCTGGCGTCACCACGAAAATAGTGAGGACTCTCACTAAGTGACATTATTACTGACACCAAAATATTGAAAAAAAAATACTCCAAAAACTGGACAACCTAGAAGAAATGGAAAAATTCCTAGAAACACAATTTATCAAGAACAAATAATGAAAAAGCCCAGAAAATTTTAAGAGACTGATTGCTATTAAGGAGAGTGAATCAGCAATTAATAACCTTTCACCAAACAAGCCCAGGATCAGACAACCTCACAGAATGCTACCAGACATTCAAAGAAGAAATACCAATCCTCAGACGCTTCCAAATAAATAAAGTGAGGGAACACTTCCAAGCTCATTTTACAAGGCCAGCATTACCCTGATACTAAAACCAGACACGGATGCCACAAGGAGAATGACACACCAACATCCCTGATGTACATAGATAGCAAAAAACTCACCAAAATAATAGTAAACTGAATTCAACAAAACATAAAGAGACCATGTACAATGAATCAAGTGGAATTTGTTCCAGGAATGCGGAGATGGGTCAACATCCACAAATCAAGTGGTAGGATACAGCATGTTAAAAAAATGAAGACTAAATGTCATGATTATTTCCGAGTATAGATAAAGAAAATATTTGCAAGTCATATGTATCTGATAAGGAATTAATATCCAAAATCTAGAAATAACTCATGCAACTCAATAAAAAATCTGATTAAAATGGGCACAGCATGTAGATAAACATTTCCGAAGAAGACATACACATGTCCAACAAGTAAATGAAAAGGCGCACAAGCATCACTAATCATCAGAGAAATGCTAATCAAAACCACGATGTGGCATCACAGCCAAACAGAATGGCTACTATTAAGAGAAAAGAAAGAACAGTGTTGGTATGGATGTGGAGGAAAGAACCCTAATGCACTGTTGGTGGAAGTGTCAACGGGTGTAGTCACTATCAAAAACAGTATGGAGTTCCTCAAAAAATTGAAACTACCATATGATCCAGCATTCCCACCTCTGGGTATTTATATGAAGGAAATGAAGAAATTAACTAAAAATGATGTCTATACCTCCATGTTCATTGTAAAATCACAGTAATCCAGACATGGAAGTAACCTAAGTGTCTGCTGATGGATGAATTTAAAAAAGGAAGGTGTGGCATATACGCTGGAAAACTTTTCAACTGTAAAGAGAAAGAAAATCCCGGGCCTCCCTGGTGGCACAACAGGTTAAGGCTCAGCACTGTGAAGCTGTTCACAGCCACTGCAGCATGAGTTCGATCCCCAGCCAGGGAGCTTCCCACATGGTGCAGCAGACCTCTCCTGCCTCGCCTGCTGCTCCCCTCAGCAGTGTATTTCAATCAATCCGCCTGCTCTGCTCCCCACTCTGTCTCTGGTGAAGCCTCTCACCCCCCACACCTCTGGCCTACACCCCAGCTTGTATGCATAAATAAATCTTTTTTTAAAAAAGGAAAATTTTGCTATTTACAACAATATGCATGGAAGTGGAGGCCGTTTTGCTAAGTAAAATAAGTCAGGAAAAGGAAATTACTGTGACCTCACTAGTGGGCTATAAAAGAAAAAACTGAGCAAGTTCATACATACAGAGAGCAGACTGGTTGTTGCCAGGGAGAATTAGTGGAGAAAACTCAAAAGGTACAAACTACCACTTATGAAATAAGTAAGTCTGGGAATATAATATATACAGCGTACCACTGTGGCTAATATACTGTGTACTTGAAAATTGCCAAGAGTAGATCTTAAAAGTTCTTCTCCCAAGAAAAACAAATTTGTAACTGCATGTGGTAATGAATGTTAACTAGATTGATTGTGATCATTTTGCAGTATATATTTATATTGAGTCATTATGTTGTAGACCTGAAACTAATGTTATTTATATCTCATTTTAAAATTATGTGTCAATTATATTGCAAAGTAAATTTGCAAGTATTTTTATATACTAGCAATGAAGAATTTGGAGCTCAAAATTAAGTAAGCAATACCATTTAAAGCACACTCTCCAAAAAAATATAATCAGCGTTGTAAACTGAAATTCAATGAAAACCTAAATATGGAGACATAGATTGGAGACCCTACCATTGAGGAAAATCTGTATAAATACAGATATACATGTCGATGGACCTACTACTGTTAAAATGTTGATTTGGGGCCTCCCTGGTGGTGCAGCGGTTAAGCACTGCACTGTGGAGCTGTCAGCAGCGCTATGCGAGTTCGTTGCCCAGCCCGGGAGATTCCCACATGGCGTGGCAGACCTCTCCTGCCTCGCCCGCTGCTCCCTCAGCAGTGTATTTCCTTTGATCTGCCTGTTCTGCTCCCTGCTCTGTCTGTGGTGTACCCTGTAGCTGCCCCACACCTCTGACCTGTACCCCAGCTTGTATGCATAAATAAATAAATCTTTAAATAAGTAGATAAATAAATAATAAAATGTTGATTCACCTAAAAATTGATCCATATGGATGTACACAATTCCTTCCAAAACCGGAGGTTTACTTTTGTAAATATCAATAAATTGTTGCTAGAGTGCAGTAAAAACCCAAGACATTTCCAGAACCGAAGCAATTTTGTAAATGAACAAAAACAGAAGACTTGTTACCACGAGACAGTGTGGCACTGACAAAAGAACAGACAGATCAGGGGAAGCACAGCCCAGCCCCAAAGTCATTTCTTAGAAATACGGCTGGCTACGTTTTTACAGATATACAAAAGTATTTTAGTGGAAAAAGAATAGTCTCCAGCAAATAGTGCTGTGACAATTGGCCATTCATAAAAAATAACAAAAGCTTTGATATAAATCTAATGCTTTCCTTATACAAAATGTAACTCAGAATGAATCCTGAAAATAAATATAAAATTATAAAACTTTTAGAAGAAAATAGGACTTTTGATTTTTTTAATGACTTTTTAAGCAGATTTAAGCGGAGTTCTTAGATACAAAATCAAAGGGAGGATTCATAAAAGAAAAATTTACAAATCATACTTCATTAATATTAAAACTTTTTCTCCATCAAAGAGACTCTTAAGTGGAAAGAAAATCCAACCACTGGGAAGATATTTGCAAATTACTTATCAAAAACTTGAGCTCAAAATTCAACAGTAAGGAAACAACCCAATTTAAAAATAGGTAGGTTTAGTCATTACAAAAATGCCAATTAAAACCAGAATAAGAAAGCTCTATTCTGCCCACCCCCCATCCCCCGGAAAAACTGTAATAGAAACTGATAGAGCCAAGTGCTGAAAACTATGTAGAGCAACTGAAAAATCTAACAACTCAGTTGGAAATACAAAAATGATATATAGCTACTTTGGAAAACAAAGTTTCCACGTGACTCAGCAGACTTCTGGATGGATATCCGGAGAAATAAAAAATAAAATAAAAAACGGTACATATATTGGTATAACAACTTCATCCATATAAACTAAAACCTGGGAATAGTCAGAATGTTCTTCAGCTGTTAAAAATAAACTGTGGTACATCCATACACTGAAATCTATTCAACTCTAAAAAGGGACAAAATACTGATCTCTCTAATAACAGAAGCTCAGATGCATCATGGTAAGTGAAGGAATCCAGACTCTCACGTACTATGAAGTTCTGGAAAGGGTGAAATTTCAGGACAGCAGGCAGGTTGTTGGTTACCAGGAATCAAGACTGAAGATAGGTTTTGACTGTAAAGGAGCAGCAGGCACAGGAGACCCAGGACGGGTGGGTGCTGTGCCTTTCTGGTTAAGGTGACTAGCACAGTACTATGCATTTGTCGGAATTTTACTCTTTGTTGCTTAACATGACCTCCTGTTTTCACATGACCAAATGTCAACAAAGATTGAGTAGTGGAAGCAACTCTTAACACTTTGTGGTCCGCTCACGTATTAGTACGTGTTTTTGTCAACAGTATCCGGTGGCCGCTCACGAATTAATACGTGTTCATCTAGTCTCCGGTTTTTCACGCCACGGTGGATTTATTTGGAAGTATTAGGAGCTATTTATTTGATCGTACTCAGTCTAGAAGCTTTACACATTGTTTTGGTGAAAATGTAAGGTGTTTTATGAGAGATAATACAGTTTTTTTAATATCCAGTAGTTCAGGAGTTGTGTGTGTTTTATTGAATGCTTATACCATTCATGCTGTTGCACAGAAAATGGCTGGCCCCAAGGGCTGGTCACTTTAAAGGGCACTGGCACACAAAGTGTTAACTTGCTGTGGAAGGGCAAATTGCTATAACCACTCAGGAAAGCTATTTGGCATGCTCTGGTAAAGTTGAGAATGCTTATGTCATATGCTACAAACAGGTATATGTCTAGAGATAGACATCAATGAAATCATACATGTAAATAATGAGAATGCAAGAATATTTGTAGCAGTATTAATAGTTTAAAAGTCAAAGTAAGCTAGATGTCCAGGATTAGTAGTAATTTCTACAATATTGATACAACTTTAAAATATATAGAACAATACTATGTATTTTTATAGATATGAAAACATGAAAATATAAAAGCATGCATAGGAATTTCTAAAACTCAAACTCAGGAATAGGAATGTAGAAAAGATAATGGAAACATAGGAGGCTTCAGCTGTGTCTGTAATACATAGTTGTT
The DNA here is from genome assembly GCA_004024925.1 of Scalopus aquaticus. Classification (NCBI taxonomy): domain Eukaryota; kingdom Metazoa; phylum Chordata; class Mammalia; order Eulipotyphla; family Talpidae; genus Scalopus; species Scalopus aquaticus. The sequence goes on along the minus strand of PVIJ01010644.1, from coordinate 19,008 downwards.
ATTTTTTGAAGGTAGTTAAGTATTTAAAAATTTAAGTGAAAGTTAACATTTCTTTCTCTTCATTAAAATAATAAATAACTTGACATTCATTTATTTTTAGGAGTCTCACCTGGAAAGTTGAATATTAGAGAATGTTACCTTTAGTAAAAGTAATTGATTTTCAAAAGTTAAAAAACAAATTTATGCACAGTTGACATGAGAATTAGGTAAGATTTTTAAAACTAAGTATTAAATGAGTAAGTCGATTATTAAGAAATTTAAGTGAATAAATGTTCCAGGTCACAGTAACTCTTGAGTACTCAGAATGCAATAAGTTAAGGGGTGATGTTAAAGAAAAATACACTTATAAAGATAAAAATACAAAAAAAGTCATTGGTGTTTAAGAGTATTCAGGTAATGTTTTAGTCCATTTTTATCAGTGACCCTTCCATAATAATTGTGGCTTATGGGGATTTCATTTTATTTCTGTTGGAGTCCTTCAGGTTTCCTGTAAATAGTATCCCTTTTCCCTTCTGGTGTTAGTGAACCAAATGAGTATGTGAAAATCCAGAGAAGCCCCTTTATTGCAATAAAAGGTAGGGAAATAACTCAGTGAGAGAGTCAAATTACACTTGCTAATTCCCTATCCACCAATTCCACCTACCACCTATGTCTAGACTGAAACATTCCACTCCAAAAAAAGTTTGGGAAAAACTTGTTGCATCTGCAAATGAGACCCAGTTACTTGGGTCACTGTTACCTACCGACTTGGTCCAGGGAAAGAGGGAGGAAAAGGAGATCGAGTTCTCCGCCATGCCTGTAAATCATCCCACCTCCCTGGGAAGGTGTAGGAGACAGGTAAGGGGTCAGGTTTCATCGAAGTGTAAAAGGACAGGTAAGAGTGTTTAGTAAGGCTCATATATCTGGAGTAAGATCAGAGTCATTTCCGCCTCTTCCACCCATCTCAATTTGTCAGATTCATATTGGTAGAAATATTTTGTGAAATTAATTGAAATTAACTCAGTACTTAGCTGTGTCCACAATAAGATGTCATTTTTGTCATATGACTTAAAAATTACTGACCTTTGAAAATTATCTTCAAAAAGCATTCTTTTTAGCCTTGTGTAGTAGTATTATGTTACTTTGGATTGAAAAAAGGGGAAAAAATATTTCTGATTTCTCGATTTTTTTGCCTGGTATTTTGCTCTACCGTTTCATAGTTTTATAAACCTTGTCACTTACCCATTGTGTGTTATGAACAAGAATTGTAGTGGATATAATTACCATATAATCCTCTCAATGGAATTACAATCTAATGGAGACTAATGTTTACAATATTACTGAAACTTGCTGCCACTGAACCATAAGCGGAGTGTTGATGGAGAAATCATTGAGAACAGATGATATATTTAAGAAAACGTTGCTTCTGTGTTAAAATATATTTGTGAGGATTTTGTGAATTTTGTAAAGGAAATCTTTTTTCATTACCTGCTCACTACCTTTCTCATGAAAGTGTCAAACTGGTCATTTCAAATAAGCTAAAGTTAGTTGGTCAGATTTAACTCCGAGCTATATTTTTTTTCATTGCTTGCTCTTAGTTTTAGTTTATCAAAGTATTTTAGGATTACATATTTGTTTTACGAAGCCATCATATCACTTCCTCAAAGATGGCAGCTAGAAAGTAATGCTCATTAAATTATCTGTAATGATAATCAAAGGCATCTTTATTCTTTACTCACTAAAGCTTTATTTACATTGTAGAGCCTCATATGAACAACTAGAGCCAAAAGCTGATCTGTGTGTGTAGAGAATGCGTCTCAGGGTGTGGGAAGAGCACACTCTACAGCTGCCAAGGTTCACATCCTCATTCTGAGTAATCTTGAGCAAGTTCTTTAATCTCTCTGAACCTTAATTTCCTCCCTGCTTGTAAAGATTACTTACTCATTCAGTTCTTTTGGAAATTATATTCAAAGTTTTGTAAGCCCACAAGTAAGGGTTAATGTTCAGTCTTTCTAGGCCTATAATCCCAATGGAGCAAGAATGGGCCAATTGTATTTTGAAAAGTAGCTTACTGCCTATAAAGTTTGAAGAAAGAGAATACTAAGCAAAATAGAATACTGGTAGTGTTACTTTGATGCTATCTTTCAAATCTTCCTTACTTGCAGGGTAAAATCTTACAGTGTGCACTATAGGATAGTAAAGAAATAAGTGACAAGGTTTAACAGGAGTGATTATGGTTATGAAAAGTTAGAGGAAAGATAAAAAGTTTTATGTGCTATAGCAAAAACAGGTTGCATGTATCTTGCCATTAAATTTAGATTTGAAAAATGTGAAGCAAACGCTGAAACTCACCAATGAATCATAATGATTGTGAGAGTAAAAGAACTGTAGGTGATTCTTTAATTTTCCCAATTTGTCAGTACCAGGAGATTGCTTTTATAATAAGGGAAATAAGTAAGGCAGTTAAACCTTTTGGAGCAAAAATGTCATTATAGACAAAACACAAACTTTTCATTCCTTAATATTGGCTCCCGTTATTAAGACAACCAAAGAAACAGATCATTAGTCCTAGTTCTTCTAACTGCTTGGATGGATGGATGGATGAATGGATGGATGGATGGATGGATGGATACCGAGTTTATTCTTTTTCTGTCCACTGTCATTATTGAATTCAGCCTACCATGTTGAGGGGATAATAAAACTAGAAGATTCAAATTAATGATTTTTTTAAAGCTGTGTTTTTTCTTTGTTTTAATGTTACAGATTTATTTGAGGTTCCTAGATTATCAAATGGAGCACTCGAATGAATGCAAGAGAAACTTTGTTGCGGTTTATGATGGAAGCAGTGCCATTGAAAATCTGAAAGCCAAGTTTTGCAGCACTGTAGCGAATGACGTGATGCTTAAAACAGGAGTGGGAGTAATACGGATGTGGGCAGATGAAGGTAGTCGACTCAGCAGGTTTCGAATGCTCTTTACTTCCTTTGTGGAGCGTAAGTAAATAATTCCTACAGCACTGAGATCTCCTCACAGTTGTCATTCATTCAGAATACAGTTTGAGTATTGCCTTATGATAAAGACTACAAGTCACATAGATTATAGAAATAGCGAAGTCTTACTCCCTTTACCAAGCTAATTGACTGTAATGGGTGAAAAACGCATGTGTATGTTGTAATACAACGTTATTATGAACGAATAAATGTGATACTAGAAAATTCTCAAGATTCTCAAAGTTAGAAATCCTCATCTGAGGTATTAATTCAGCTTGGTGAATAAGTTTGAATCTGCCAAAGCATGAACACCAAAGACTTAGATAGGATATGTTTTCTATCTCTTAAACTTTATTTTTAAATGATTTAAGCTTATAAAAAGTTATAAAAATAGTACAGAGTTCTCGTGCACACTTCCTGCAGATTCCCCCAAAGCTAACGCCTTACAGGATCATCATATAACTGAAAATTGACATTGACACATATTATCACCAATATGGAAACCTCACTGAAATAGCTCCTGTTCCACTTCACACGTCATAGCTGTTTTGTCTCTTCCATCTGGGACAGTTCTCCATCTTTCATGACCTGCCTGCATTTGAAGAGCTCTAGCCTGGTCTTAGGAGGAGGTAGCCGTTGGAGTTTGTATGAGGTTTTCTGAAGGATTTGATTGAGGTCGTCATTTCTGTCAATACCACAGAAATCTTGGTGTACTTTCTCATTGCCTGCACCCTGAGCTAGAGGGCCGCAGTGTAGATTTGTCTTAGTTGACTTCAGTTTCCTCCTTGGAATGCTGCCTGCCAGATTTCTTCATTATAAAGTCGCTAATTTCTTCCTCTCTGTTAATCCCTTTGAGACTATTCAAGCACCTTTTGCCCTCTAATTTCCATATCCATTAATGGTTTCAGCCTGTGATAGTTATCATTTTTTTTAACCTAGTAGTGGTGTTCTTTTTCCATTATTCTTCCTGCATTTAATGTAATTCTGTTATGAAGGAAAACTATTTTTCCCTCATTGGTTTATTCAGTTATTTATATTAGCATATGCTCACAACTATTTACTTACTATATTTAACATGTATATAAAATACATATTTATGATAATTCTCTAATACTAACATTTTGTTGCTCAAAGTTCCAGCTTTGACATTGGGCCCTCCTTCAAAGCTGCTTCCTTTCATGTGCCCATTATTATTTTTTAAAATCAGTTCTTTACTTTCTGCCACCGTAGGATGAACTGTCTCTGCTTCAGCTTTCCCCCACCCCAGTCTAGAACCAACTATATTTCCAAGAAACCCTATCCTTATCTTACAGTGAGAAAACTGACTCAGATAATCTACAACTGATTATCTCAATCCTAGTAAACACAAAGTAAATTCTGAATTGAATTATCCATTAGATATTTCCTGACAGAGTGTATTATTTGTGTAGTTTATTTTGTCTTTAACCCAAAACAGCTTTTCAGAGATTTAACTTATAACTTAGTTCTTTTCCTCTCCTTTCCTTCTGGTTATGTAATTCATTTATAATGCACCCAACTGAAGGCAGAGACTTTACTCATTTGTAACTTTATATATTTCTTATGTTCCCCCACATCATGGTTACTATAAATTGTTGTTACTTTCTGGATACCCAGAACATCCTTATGTTCCCAGAGAGCTATACAAAAAGATACACTCAAAATTGTCATTTCCCTTCCATCTCTACTGTCCCAGCCCCACACCCATTCTTTGAATTCTGCTCTTGCCCACTCTCTGTAAGTAACAGATCACATTAGTTTCCAGTATATCCATCCTACATTGCCTTTTGTACAAATGGGCTGACACATATGTCTTATACCCCCTTTTTTCTTACATGAAGAACTGCGTATCATACTCCTGAACCCTGCCTCTTTCATTTACGTGTGTGCCTTATAACTCCCTATCAGTTTATAGAGATCATTCTTATTTTTATAACTGCATAGTATTACAATGTATGTACATACTTTCTTCAGTGTCCTATTTATGGGCATACAGGTTATTTACAATATTTTGCTATTATAAGGAACATTGTAATGAATAATGTTACACATACATATTTTTATGTTCTTGGAGGTATGTCCTCTGGAAGTAGGATTGTTGATTTAAAAGGTACCTTATATGTATTGTAGTTAGGTATTGCCAGCTAACCTTCCAGAAGGGTTGTATGTTTTTTAATTTTGGTAAAATATACATAACATAAAATTTGCCCGCAGTCATTTTTAAGTGTCCAGTGTTGTTAAGTATTTTCATAGCATTATGTAAACATCATCATTATCTATTTACAGGATTTGTATACCATCTCAAACTGAAACTGTGTACCCATTAAGTATTACTTCTCCATTACCCCCCTTTCCCCATCACCAGCTAACCTCTATTATTTCTGTCTCTGAATTCCCATACTCTAGATACCACATATAAGTAGACTCATGCAAATTTGTCCTTTTGTGTCTGGCTTATTTTATTTAGCATAATTTTTTTAAGGTTCATTCAGGTGTATGGATCAAAATTTCAATACACTTTAAGACTGAGTAATATTCCACTGTATGGATGGTACCACATCTTATCCATTCACCTGTTGATAGACACTTGTTATTGCCACCTTTTAGCTATTGTGAATAATGCTGCCATAAACATTATTATTGTAGCTATCTGTTTGCTTCTCTGCTGTCAGGTCTCTGGCATGTATACCTATAAGTAGAATTACTATATTATGTGGTAATATGATTTTTTAAACTTTTGAGGATCACCAATTGCTTTCTCAGCAGCTGCACCACTTTACATTCCTGCCAACAATGCAGCAGGATCCTGGCATCTCCAGCACTTCGCATTTTTTCCCCCTAGCCATCCCAGTGCGTGTCAAGCTTTTTTTCATTTAAGTTGTATACCCTTAATCATTAGTGATGTTGAGAGTCTTCATATGCTTCTTGACTGTTTGTGTACTTTGAAGAAATATCCATTGAGGTGTTTTGTTCATTTTTTCAGTTAAGTTTATAGGAGTTCTTTATATATTCTGTGTAATAATGTTTTATCAAATATATATGATTAGCATATATTTTCCCATTCTGTGGATTATCTTTTACTCTCTTATTTGAGGTGCAAAAGCTTTTTATTTTTATATAATCCAGTTTACCTATTTTTCTCTTTTTTTGCCTATGCTTTGCGTATTATATTCATGAAGTCATTGCCAAAGACCCTGTCTTAAAGGTTTTCCTTTCTGTTTTCTTCTAAGAGTTTTATGGTTTTTAGCTCTTACATTTAGGTCTTTAATGCATTTTTTAAAAAAAAATGTATATAATATAGGGCTCAATTTCATTATTTTGCACATAGAAATCCAGTTTTTCCAACACCATTTATTGAAAAAAAACTGTCCTTTAACCATTGAATGATCTTGACACCATTTGAAAATCAAAAATCAACTGACCATATATATGAGGGTTTTCTTCTGTGTCTTCTGTTCTTGGTCTGTTTGTCCTTATGCTGGAACCAACTGTTTTGATTACTGTAACTTTGTAGTAAATTTTGAAATCAGGAAGAGTAAATTCTTCAACTTTGCTTTTTCAAATTGTTTTGGCTACTCAGGGTCCCTTGGGATACAATGAGTTTTAGAATGGGTTTTTCTATTTTTAAATGAAAAATAAAAACATTATTGAGACTTTGATAGGTATCACAATGAATTTGTGGATTGCTTTGAGTAGTACTCTCATCTTAACACTAAGTATTCCAATCCATGAACCCAGGATGTCTTCCCATTTATTTGTCTTATTTGCTTTCTTTCAACATGTTTTTACTCTTCATTGTACAAGTCCTGCATCTCCTTGCCTAAATTTATCCCTAAGAATTTTATTCTTTTTGATGCTTTTGTATATTGAATTCTTAATTTCCTTTTCTATAATTCATTGTGTGTGTGTGTGTGTATGTATAAAGCCACCTATGTTTGTGTGTTGATTTTATATCCAGCAACTTTGATGAATTTATTGACGCTATCAGTATGTATATTTTTGTATAATGCTGAGGGGTGGGGGATGGGTACTCATTGTTTTCTACATGTCAGATCATGTCTGTGAACAGATACCTTTACATTTCCCTTCCCATTTGGGTACATTTTATTTCCTTAATTGCTATGGCTAGAACTTTTTTTTTTTTAGATTTATTTATTTATTCATACAAGAACTGGGGTGTAGGCCAGAGGTGCAAGGGGTGAGAGGATTCACCAGAGACAGAGCGGGGAGTAGAACAGATGAATCTACTGAAATACACTGCTGAGGGGAGCAGTGGGCGAGACAGGAGAGGTCTGCTGGCCATGTGGGCCAGTGCCCCGCCCCACCCCCTCCTGCCTTGGAGTGCCCACCTGATAGCTTTATAGTGCTAAGACTTAACCCCTTGTGCCACCAGGGAAGCCTTGGCTAGAACTTTTAATGCTGTTTTCAATAGAAGTAAAGCAGGCAGCTTTGTCTTGCTTCCTGATCTTTCTTGGGGGAAAACTGTCATTCTTTTACCACTGACTCTGAAATTAGCTGTGGAATTTTCATAATGGCCTTTATTATGTTGAGGAAATTTTATTTTAATCCTAGGTTACTGCATGCTTTTATCATGAAAAGGTACTTAGTTTTATCAAATACTTTTCCAAATTGATTGGTATGATAATTTTTTCCCTTCAATCTCTTTAATGTGGTTTATTGACATTGGTTGATTATCATATGTTAAACAGTACTCACATTCCAGGAGTAAATCCCATTGATCATGGTATATAATCCATTTTAATGTGTTGCTGAGTTCAGTGGTAGGATTTTTTTTGAGGATTTTTGCATCAGTGTGCATATGGGCTATTAGTTTGTGGTTTTGTTTTCTTGAAGTATCTTTGGTCTATTGAAAGAAAGAGAAGGGATCCTTCCTCTTCAGCTTTCTGTAAGTATTTGAGGCTTGGTGTTAATTCCTGTGTAAAGGTCCGGTTGTACTTCTAGCAGGCAGTATCAATAATGGAGTAAGTAATCCTAGAAGGTAGGTTCTTTGAGTTTATCCTTGAGAGTCAGATTGGTAGATTTTAGGACTTAGAAATGTTAACTGCATTGTTATTGTGAACAAAAGGCAATAGAACGAAAAAGGCATAGAACCAGAGCTAGTTTAGGCCACAAAAGGAGTGGAAGAAAGAACTGAGGTAAATAAGCTAGGAAAGTAGAGTAAAACAAGAATTGAAGGTCTTTAACAACTACATTTAGACTGCTACAAGCATTGGGGGTATTGAAGGGTTTTGTGTGGTACAAAATGACATAAGCGCTGTGCTTTAATTGGGCTACAGGAGACAAGTTTGGAGGCTAATTCCACAGTCTAGGTGGGAAACTAGGAAGGTCTGAGCCTAAATAGTAAAAGTAACAAGAAAGAAAAGTTGCGAAGCGAATCAGCTGATTCTTTTACTAGTCAAGAATGAAAAATAAGAGCGAATGAGTCCTGCTTGATAAACAGATTTGTCAGGCACAAAGCCCGCTCACAGTTTTCTTTCCATTTATTTAGTCTCAGTTCTCTACATGATTCCAGTACCAGGTCCACCAGCCAGAGACAGCTGTGGAGGACTTCCTCTGAGACAAACCTAAGTGGAAATGTGCTAGCTATCATCATAAAAATATAGCCCAGACTTCAGAGACATGGCATGGAATAAAAAAATGTAAAGTTCCTTATTAGTAACATTTTATTTGATGTTAAAATGAGAGTATTTTGGGTTTTGTTTCAGGCTCCCCAGAACCACCCACATCTTAGGTAATTTGCTAGGAGGACTCAGTATATATTTGTGTTCCCAGCCAAAATTTATCACCGATAAAGGATACAAGATAGGATCAGCAAGGGGAAAAGACCCTCTGAGCCTGGAAAAACCCTTTCCCAGGCCTCCTTATGTTCTCTCCCTCCTGGGAGGGCCTCACTGAGCATGATCCTTTCTCTAGCACTGACAAATACAGTGACTTGTACATTGTTTCTGCCCACAGAAGCCCCTAAGAGGCACAACCCCCAAGATTTTTTATCAGGAGCTGGTCAGTCACATAGGCACTGTCTGACTTGTGTGTACAAAATTGTAGACTTGTAGAAGGAAAGCAGGTACTTGGCATAAATGACATTGTTAACACAAACACTAGGCACCATAAATCCCCTTACCACTTGGAACTCGAGGGGAGCCAAGTTCCCAGAAGGCACTAAGGGCCAGCCTTGCATGCAGACCCTCCTAATGGCAGCAGCCTTCAAAAACTTAGTATTCACTCTCTTTTTTGCATTGATTCATTGGATCAAATAAGTGGTTAGTTAAATTAACTCCACCTGTTCCTTTTAAAGATCTTTTTAATATGGCTATTCACTCATGTTTTTGGCTTACATTGTATTTATTCTGGTCAGCACTGGTCTAAATCTTGTATGAAAAAAATCTTCTCTAATGTGTTTTAGTTCATGTATTTTCTCTATATGCACTAATGCGTTCTCCATCTGTACAAATGTGGTAAATTAACAGATAACAACCTCCTTCAAGTGCTCTCTTGACAATGAATGAGTGTAAAACTAAGTTGTAAGGCTGCAATAGACTAAGCTTCATATCCCAAATTTAACTTTATTACCGAAGAACAAAAAAAACCCATCCTTCCAAAAATTGTATGTGTGATCAAAATAAAGGATTTCATGGATTTTTATAAAACAAAAGGCCCAGTTTGAAAATCTTTTGATAAGCTTATTTCAGAACTCAAAATAGTACATTTTTACATGCTTATCATTAATTCAGATTGCTAAACTGTTTCTTTTGTTCTCCTCTAAGCTGTTAATGATTTTTAATTGTTCTGAATCCATCCATGAAAACAGTATTTCAGAAGAGGTTTATATAAATGAACTAATTCTGCATGAGAGATTCACTTCATATCTACCCATTGTAGGTTGCAGATTGTGACTAAAATATAACTAGACTAAAAAAATGTTAGAGAATAGCAATCAGAATATGTGAGTTCCCAAGTACTAAATACTGAGATAGTCCCTATTTAAGAAGGAATATAGATTAAGAAAATAATTTATAGGACCAAAACTGTGACATAGTAGAAAATATTTTTGTTAGAATAAATTCATAATGTGATTTCCAGTGACATATTGCCCACGGGTGCCTGCAGTCTTAGTCGAAGGACAGACCGTTTCTCAGCATCATTGCGTGTCTTGTCAGAAGTAGAGAAGGGCTGCAGTCCTAACCTATCTCTTTCCCGCGCCAGGACCAGTGGGTGTAAGGGAAGCAGAGAGGCTTCAGGCTATAAGCAGAGAACAGTTCATAATTGGCACTGTTTTTGACTTATCTTTATCCCTTATTTATAAATACTTGTGAGTCAGCCATTTTATATATTTTTTAATTGAAACATGTATTATCATTCCTCTCAATAACTGATTTTTTGATTCTCATTATGGAAAAAGGGACAATTTCCCATAAACATAATAAGTATATATTTGTAATTATAAACATAACTCATGTATCTATGAAACAAAATTTGATAATATCAGTACTGCTTTCTAATTGCATTAAATGTGGAGAGATGTTTTACAGAATTCTGTATGAAACTGTGGTATTTTTCCATTCAGTATTTAATCCACTAAGAAACACTGAATAGAAAACCTGTTTTTTTCCTACCACATTTGAAACTATAAAGAAGCATCAGAATGTAGTCGCATATGTTCTGTGGATAAACTTTAAAATCTAATGATCATTTGATTCAGAAAATCAGAATACCTAGAAGCCACAGTGCTGTTTATAACCTCACTCAACCTCTCCTGGAAATAGCTTTTCTTTCCTGAATTCCCTTTTGTGAACTGGATTTAAAAAGGGTAGAATTAAAATTCAACAGAAAATATGATAGAGTAATTGTAACAGAATTGTGGTAGGATATATAAACAGAAAACTCCAGTTTTTAAAAGTGAGAGACACAGAAATACTATGTGTTCTCTAGGTTGTTGTAAGTTAAAGTGCACGTATTTATATAATTTTATGATACTTCACGATAGAATTGTTAAATAACATAGCACTATATACATTTCATTGGCTTTTCTGTCATTAACCTCTTTTTATCATGAAATACTTAATAGTTTAAATGATACAATTTGACAGGTTAACAGTCTCTAAGTAAATTACTGTACACTTTTTTTTATATTTTGCTTGAAAACAGAAGTATCAATGTGGTTGAGACCACTGATTGCAGTCTCATTAGATTTTAGAACCAGATATCTGATACCCTGTAGTGCACCCCACTTATTCTAAAAGAGAAGCTGAGACTCTTTTAGATGAAATAGCTTATAGTGAGTGAATAGAGAGCACTTTCTTTCAATTACTCATCCATTGTTTAATCTGCTGTCTGTTCATGGCACCGTTTCCCACATCTTCCACAACTCTTAGCTGCTTTGGACTTTTTGCTCCGTAAGAGCTACTTAGGGCTTATCATACTTGAACTACAGTGGGCAAGTATTCAGCAAATCAGCAAGCTTAGAAGTTTAATGTGGGTACTATATAATCATATGTGGATCAAAATCATGGCTAATGGCCATTTAGCGTACAGTCAGTGAGATAAAGAAATCCTAGTTCTTTTATCTTTATGATTAATCTTTATGATTAACCACAGATTATTAGACTGCTGCACTGGAACTTATGCAAATATTACCTTGTAGAGGATCCTTCCTTAAAAAAGAGATAATGTTGGGCCTCCCTGGTGGCGCAGCGGTTAAGCACTGCGCTGTGGAGCTGTTGGCAGCGGCGACTCGAGTTCGATGCCCGGCCGGGGAGAATCCCACATGGTGCGGCAGACCTCTCCTGCCTCGCCCGCTGCTCCCCTCAGCAGTGTATTTCTGATCTGCCTGTTCTGCTCCCCGCTCTGTCTCTGGTGAACCCTCTCGCCGCCCCACGCCTCTGGCCTGTACCCCAACTTGTATGTATAAATAAAAAATAAATCTTTTAAAAAAAAAAAAGGAGATTATGTTGTTCTCTACAAGGGACTATGGTGATGGCGCACAGGTGAATTGGTGGTGGGAAGTTTACAGGGACTACACCTGAGAGGAGAAAGCAAACATTGTACAAAAATGAACAGTGGTGTGAAATATATATAAATAAATAAATGTTTTAAAAAGAGATTATGTTGTTCTCTAACAGCAATCTTGCATATTTTCTGGTAACCTCCTTTTATTAGTTTATGTTTTAGGATTTTCTGGGAACCCAGTAAACACCTGTTTTTCCAGCTCATGTTCATAGTCAAGTGAGAAACTGACTAAAGGGGCCAGGCGGGTGGCTATCAGGTCACCAGTTTGATTACTGGTGGTGCAGTTGGCAAATGTAACTCGGACTTCCAACACTTTCTAAACCTAAAGAGAAAGCCGCCTCTTTAGAGGGAAAGAACATGGCTCTTATTTTCATAAGGCTTATTGTATATTTATTAAAAGAAAGGTAATAGAGGCTTGCTACTAGTATAGTAAATTTTAGATATTTTCATCTTGAAAAGAACATATAAAGAGAAAATATTTAAAATTGGGCCTCCCCGGTGGCGCAGAGGTTAAGCGCTGCGCTGTGGAGCTGTTGGCAGCAGCGACGCGAGTTCGACGCCCAGCCAGGGAGAGTCCCACATGGTGCGGCAGACCTCTCCTGCCTCACCCGCTGCTCCCCTCAGCAGTGTACTTTTGATCTGCCTGTTCTGCTCCCCACTCTGTCTCTGGTGAACCCTCTCGCTGCCCCACACCTCTGGCCTGTACCCCAGCTTGTATGTATAAATAAAATAAAATCTTTAAAAAAAAAAAATAAGTTAAGACCAAAAAAAAAAAAAGAAAATATTTAAAATATTAGAGGTCTTTCAGTAAAGTATAAAGCAATATTTGTGTCCCCTTCCTTGATGAAATATGTATTTTCTGAAAATAAGAAAGTAGAAATTTTTGGCAGATAATGCAATTTGTCTGATTATAGTTTTAGAAGTTAAAGCAACAAGTTGGTTTTGGAGGTGTCTATCATCTCTCCACCTTTTGTTTAGTAGGAAAAAGCTGTCTTACTTCCTTTTTTTTTCCTGTGATAAAATCTATATAATACAAAATTTACCATTTTAACCATTTGTATGTATAGAGTTGAGTGGCATTAAGTAGATTCATAATTCTGTGTGATCATCCCACATCCAAATCCAGAATTTTTTCCATCATCCCAAATTGAAGTTTGGTACCATAAACTCGTAATTCCCACATCCCCAATAACATCTGTTTTACCTTGCTGCTTTGAATTTGGCTACTCTACATACCTCATTTAAGTGGAATGAAAACAGTAATTTTCCTTTTGTGTGTTCGCTTATTCCACTTAGCATAAACGTTTAAAGGTTCATCCTTGTACTATGTATGGGAATTTCATTCTGTCTTTTAAGGCAGAATATTTTACTGTATGTGTGTACCACAGCATGGTTAGCTGCTCATCTGCACTTGTTTGGATGTTTCCAAACTAGTGTGACTAATGTTTTACAAATTCTGTTCCAGTCCCTCTTTTAGTTCTCTTGGGTATATACCTCGAAGTAGAATTACTGGCTCATGCGGTAATATAAGTTCTTGAAGGACCACCATACTGTGTTCTGTAGTAACTTCCCCATTTTACCTTCCCATCAGCAATCCATGTTTTCTTTGAAAGTTTTGAAAAAATTTACCAAGCTGTAAAGTAGTTCCATAAGACCCATAGGTGATACATTCATATTGCTCTTACATTTAAAACAACCTTCTGATGTTGGATATAAGTAAAAGATTCCATGAACCAGCATCAGGGGATATTGGCCTTTTCTTGCAGTTTGTATGGTACATGATGTATTCATGGCAAAGTCTTTGAGGTAAGATGCTGACTTCATAAAACTAAGTGTAGAATAAAACAAGATGAGTTCATAACCTGTATGCTTTCTATTCTTAGCAAGTTTTCTTTTTTCCTATAGCTCCCTGCACAGGAAACACTTTCTTTTGCCATAGCAACATGTGCATCAATAATTCTTTAGTCTGTAATGGTGTCCAAAACTGTGCATACCCTTGGGATGAAAATCACTGTAAAGGTAAGTCCTCTGGCAAACACCAGCATTTTTGAAGAACAGTAGCTCTTGCCTGTTATTTAATAACACTTAAAATGTCCTTTTCAACAACTGTGCATTTCTCTTTTGGCAAAAAATGGATACATGTGATATAAATGTTCTTGTATTTATTTTTTTAATTGAATCTTTTTATTGACGTAACAGTGGTTTACAACACTATATGACTTAGGGGTATAAATTCAAACATCTGTATGTTACCACATCCACCACCAAAGCACCAATATTCCTCTACCATAATCCACTGAGCCCCCTCCCCATTTTCCTCTCCAACCTCACCCAACCCCTTCTGGGAGCCTCAGTGCTTCTGTCAGATTTCTGGTGTTTATCTGACCCTTTATTTTGTTTGTTTGTACTCCACATATGAGTGAAATTATCCTGTATTTGTCTTCTTACTTATTTCTCTCAGCATGATCCCATACAGTTCCAAATATGTTGTCACAAATAGCAAAATTTAATCTTTTTCATAGCTAAGTAGTATTCTGTTATGTATATATACCACATCTTCTTAATCCACTTGTCTGTTCTTGGACACTCAGGCTGTTCCCATAACATGGCAGTTGCAAATAGTGCTGCAGTGAACATAAAAGTGTGTGTATCCTTTCAAGTGAGTGGTTTTGCATTCATATGGTAACAGAATGTTTTTTTAAGACTCCATACATTTTCCATAGGGGCTATTCCAGTCTACATTCCTTGCCACATTTTTTGTTCCTGGCTTTTTTAATATGGGCCATCCTCATGGGTGTCAGAAGTACTTCATTGTGATTTGATTTACCTGTTGATAAGCAATGATGAACATTTTATCCGTGTGCTTGTTGCCCATCTTTGTGTCTTTGGAGAAGTTTCTTTTAGCTTTTCTAACCATCTTTTGATTGGATTCTTAATTTTCTTTTTTGTTTACTTGTATGAGTTCTTTGTAGAGTTCCTGATAGATCTTAGGTATTAGTCCCTGTCGGATTTATGATGTGCAAATATTTTCTCCCTTTCAATGATAGTTTCTTTTCAATGTGCAGGCGCCCTTTAGTTTGATATCGTTTCGTCTGCTTGTATTTGCTTTTGTTTCCCTCGCCACTGTAGTTTATTCCCCAAAGACATCACTGAAGCTAACATTGTAGAGTGTTTTTCCCATGTTTACTTCTATGCATTTATGGTTTCAAGTCTTACATCTCTAATCCATTTGAGTTATTTTATGTATATAGTGTGAGATAGTGGTCTGGTTTTGTTCTTGTGCATGTGGCTCCAGTTTTCTCAACACCATTAATTGAAGAGACTTTTCTTTCTCCATTGTACACTTTTGTCTCGTTTGCCATAGATTAACTGTGCATCTAAGTGTAGGTTTATTCCTGGCTTCTCAGTTCAAGTCCATTGGTTTCTGTGTTTCTTTTTATTACAGTACCATACTATTTTGCGTACAGTTTGAAGTCTGAAGTGCAATACCTCACTCTTTTTTGCTATGCAGAGTCTTTTGTGGTCAATATAAATTTCAATAATGTTTGTTATATTTCTTTAAAGAAAACCAGGGGAACTTTAATAGGGATTGTATTGAATCTATAAACCAGATTACTTAAGATGCCCGCTTTAACAAAGTTAATTCTTTGAATCCATGAGTAAGGAATATATTCCATTTCTTTGTGTTCTGTTTCCTTTAATAATGTCTTGCAGTTTTTGTTTTACAGATCTTTCACCTTCTTTGTTAGCTTTATTCCTAGGTATTTAATCTTTCTGAGGTGATTATAAATGGGATTGTCTTCTTGATTTCTTTTTCTTATAATTCATTGGGTTACAGGAATACGACACTTTTTTTGAATATTGATTTTTAAACCTGCCACTTCACTCCACTGATTTATTGTTTCTAATAATTTTTTAGTGGAGTCTTTAGGGTTTTCTATGTACTGTCATATAGTCTGCACGTAGTACTAGTTTCACTTCCCTTCCAGTTTGGATTCCTTTGGTATATTTCTCTTCATAATTGCTCTGTTCCCTTCTTCTGTCTCTCTGTTCATCAGGGATATTGGTCTATAGTTTTTGTTTTTTGTGATGTCATTGTCTGCTTTTGATATCAGGGTAATGTTGACCTCAGAACTGCTTAGAAGCATTCACTCTTCAATTTCTTTTGAAAGACCTTGAGAAGGACAGTTGGAACTCACTAGTAAAATCATCTGATCTGGGCTTTTGTTTTGGGGGAAGCTTTTGATTACTATTTCAATATCCTGTTTGATCAGGTTTTCTATTTCTTCCTTCAGTGTTGCTGTATTATAGTCTTCTAAACATTTTTCACCTTCTTCTAGGTTGTCCAATTTATTGGCATAGTAGTCCCTTATGATCATCTGTATTTCTGAGCTGTGGTAACTTTCCTTGTTCATTTTTTATTCTATTTATTAATGTTTTCTCCCTCTTTTTCTTTGTGAACCTAGTTTGGAAGCTTGTATCTTTTGTTTCATGGAAACAGCTTTTGGTTGCATTGATCTTTTGAACTGTCTTTTTAATGTCTGCTTTCGTTTTGCTTGTTCTTCTTCCTTGCTCATTAAGGGGTAATACTGTATTATGTATTTTAGATAATCTTGTTTCTTGATGTGGACCTATATTGCTTTATACTTACCTCATAGGAGTCTTTTGTTGTGTCCCATAGTTTCTAGATATATGTCTCTATTTGTTCATCTCTAGGTATTTGTTAATTTCCTTTTTATTTCCTCAGAAACCCTGTTAAGTAGCATGTTTTTAATCTCCACATATTTGAGATTTTTTTTCACTTTCTTTTGAGTCACTCATACATTTCTAGTTCAATACCATTGTGAACAGAGAAAATCATCCTTTCTGTGATTTCAACCTTCATGTCTTTATTGCCATTGTTTTGTGGCCCAATATGTAGTATATCATCAAAATATTCCAGGTTCACTTGAGGTGATATCTCATTGTGGTTTCGATTTGCATTTTCCTAACCATAGTGATGATGAACATTTTTTTCATATGCCTGTTGGTCATTGGTGTGTCAGCTTTGGAGAAGTACTTATTTAACCCTTCTGGCCATTTTTGATAGGGTTGTTGGTTTTCTTTTTGTTGAGTTAATGAGTTCTTTGTCTTTTGTATCAGTCTCTTGTCATATATAAGGTATGCAAATATTTTCTTCCTTTCAGTAAGGTGTCTGTTTTAGTGATGGTTTGTTTGTTTGTTTTTTAATAATTTATTTTAGACAGAGTCAGGAGCAGAACAGGCAGATTTACTGAAATACACTGTGTAGGGGAGCAATGGGTGAGACAAGAAAGATCTACTGTACTATATGTGACAGGTTAATTCCCTGACCAGGGATTGAAGCAGGGTTGTAGGAGTGATAGCACTGAGACTTAACTCCTGCCCCACTAGGGAGGTCATAGTGATGGTTTCTTTTGCTGTGTAGAAGCTTTATAGTTTGATGTAGTCCCAATTTTTTATATTATTTTGTTATCCTTTTTGCTGGAGATGAATCAACAAAGGTATCTCTGAAGTTGATGTCATGAAGTGTTTTGTCTGTTTTATTATGTGCATGCAGCTGTCTGGTTTCCCCAGTATCACTTATTCAGGAGGATTTTCTTGCTCCAGTGTGTATTCTTAGCTTCTTTGTTATAGATTAACTGTGGGTTTATTTCTGGGTTTTCAGTCTGTTCTATTGGTCTGTGTGTCTTCTGTTTTTATTCCAGTACTGTCCTGTTTAAATATTACAGCTTTGCAGTGTAGCTTAAAATCTGGAAATGCGATATCACCTTTCTTTTTTGTCAAGGTTTCTTTGGTTTTTAGGAGTTCTTTGTGGTTCCATATGAACTTCAATATTGTTCAATTTCTTTGAAGAATGCCTTTGAAACTTTGATAGAAGTTGCACTAACTCTGTATATTTTGAATAGGATTGCCAGTTTAACAATGTTAATTCTTCCAGTCCATGAACAAGGGATATCATCCATTTCTTTGTGTCTTCTATTTCTTTTAATGATGTCTTATAGTTTTAATGGTGTAGGTCCTATACCTCCTTTGTTAGGTTTACTTCTAGGTATTTAATTTTTAAGGAGTAATTTTTTTAAGGATTTGTTTATTTATGCATACAAGCTGGGGTGCAGGCCAGATGTGTGCGGTGGTAAGAGGGTTCACCAGAGACAGAGTAGGGAACAGAACAGGCAGATCAACCTAAATACACTGCTGAGGGGAGCACCGGGAGATGCAGGAGAGGTCTGCTGTGCCATGTGGGAATCTCCCTAGCCGAGCATCAAACTCACACTGCAGCTGCCGACAGCTCTACAGCACTGCACTTAACCCGTTGTGCCACCAGGGAGGCCCTCAGGAATAATTTTAAATGAGATTGTTTTCTTAATTTCTCCCTTCTGTAGCTCATTGTTTGCAGATAGGAAGACAACTGATTTTTGTGTGTTGATTTTGTAAACTGCCACTTTGCTGAACCTCTCTCTGTTTTCAGTAGAGCCTTTAGGGTTCTCTATGTATATTATCATGTCATCTGTAAATAATGATAGCTTTACTTCTTTCTCCATCTGGATTCCTTTTATGTTGCATTGGCAGCACCACACTGATAAACGAGTCGTGGAGCATGCTTCACAATGCAGGATGCTGCTGAATAAGCAAGATCCTGGCCTTTTTATTGATAGAATAATCATACAGCATCAGCTACATGGAGTAGGAGGACATAGAGAAAAAGATGGGTGAAATTAAAAAATGTGCTTATGTCATCTAGGGCTTTAGGGGAACATGAGTCTGTTGACCAGATAATGTCGCAGCCTAGACCCCCATATTGTCTTGACAAGGTCACTCTATGGGTGGTGAGCCTTCAAAGAAGTGTTCCCAAAGTCAGGATGCGATATTTCTTCTTGCAAATAAATTTAAGTATAATTTCAGGAGAACAGTAACTAAGTTTCTCCACCATGCCTGCATGCATTGGCCTTACTCATTAGCTCCTGGCAGCGAGA